>OOFB01000636.1:7569-27871 GCA_900323305.1 Trachyrincus murrayi
CTGGAAAAAACGACTCAAGCATAACTGTGACCTTTAGCACCAGATGCTTTTTTTTTTAAAGGCAGTAATAGATCAACACACACACACACACACACACACACACACACACACACACACACACACACAAACATGCGCACACATGCGCACACACACACATCCAGATGGGTAGCAAGACAAGAAGAACCCAAACCAGTTAGAAAATGGGAATCGTAGACATTCGAACATTTATCAACAAATGATGCCAAAGATCATGACACTGAATCCAGTGTGTGTGTGTGTGTGTGTGTGTGTGTGTGTGTGTGTGTGTGTGTGTGTGTGTGTGTGTGTGTGTGTGTGTGTGTGTGTATGTGATTGGTCAGAGTAAAAGGATATGGTAGATCTGGACAGTTTCCTGAGGTCAGCCTGTGTACATGTATTTAATAGGAATACATCATGTCCGTTGAGCAGCGGTCAATGCAATCAACAAATATAGTATTAATGCAATATTAAAAAAAAACTTTATACAAATGAATAGAATTATGATACATTTAAAGCAACATTCAGAATAGTTCAAATAGTCTAATTATGCAAAAGTGCAAAACCAAACTGAAATGTTCTGTCATTGATGCTACTGCCACCTTCGTGAAGCGGTTATCATTCTATTATATTTTGGCTTATAACGACCATCTCACTGTGATATCCTTCGATGTTTAAAGCTGACTTAATCTGCATTGCGATTCAATGTTCATACAGCAACTTGGCGGTCGTCCTGTTGGACTGGACTGGTTATATAATTAACGAAACAGTTCCATAACATTGTACTTCAAATACACCAAATGTGTTATTTACTTAAATAACACGGCATTTCAGAGTATAGCTAATGAATGCTAAAAAAAGTAGACGTACCTGGAAATAAAGTAAGACCAAAGAAGAACAGCGATGCACGAAGGGCGCCCCACGGTTTCATGTCGCCGAGACGGAACAGGTGCAATTGTTGAGACAAAATGAAAGCCCGGGAGCTGGGAGAGCCGCGCGAGGGATAACTACTACTGTGGCTCGAGTTAACGTGCGGCTTGCTACAACAGCGCGCGAGCCACACAGAGAAAGAGCGCGCGCATGAGGGAGAGCGAGAGAGAGAGAGAGAGAGAGAGAGAGAGAGAGAGAGAGAGAGAGAGAGAGAGAGAGAGAGAGATGCTAGAAGTTGGTGATGCAAGGAAATACGTGGGGTCAGCGATGCTACTGTAGAGGCGCGCTAGGTGTGGACCTGCAATGTTTCATGTTAAAACATGTCCTACAGATGTATGGAGACTCACAATTTGTTTATTAGAAACGTCCAACGTTATTTCATTTTAATTCATAAAGAGGCAAATATAAATTGCAGACAATAACCATTTGGAGGTTGTATAGAGTTGTATGCAAAATTGTAGGTCTATAAATAACCTATGAGTAGAAACATAGGACTTGCTTAAGGACTGAGTAATTACCCAAATGGGGTTTTAAAAATACATCAATGAGCCTTGTAGGTTAATAATTGAGAGAATGGCAACTTGCCTAATTCCCATGTAACAGGAGCCTGCGTGTGCTTGTACACAGGTGACAGGTACTTAACTTATCTGACCACTGACATTTGACTGCCACACTGGGGGCCACGGGAAAAACAAAACAAACTACACAGCCAGCAGAGTAATTATTGTTTTTACACATACTTTCCTGTTAGCTGTGTGAAAGTATCTGTGTTTAATGTCATAACCATATATTGCTCTAATATTTTGCTCTTGAAAAGTATTTTTGTAACTGACGGGGTGGGGGGCAGGGCTGCAGTTGGATCTGAGAGATGTGCGTAGACACGTGACCACCTTCATAGCCAGGGGCGTCCAACTGAGAGGAGGAATGTGGTCAGTCCAACACACACCTGTGAACTCTGTATCTAAGCCTCTTCCTGGTCCGTGAACAGTTGTGAAAGATCTACGAATCACATTTTCAAAGAGTCTTACACTGCTTTACTTTCCTTTCCTGAAGATTCGTCTACCAATACTTAGTGTTTTACAATAGCGGTGTCACAACATGCAGAATATGCAGTGAGTCAGTAATTACAGTGGACTACAGGGCCTGTGGTCAACAGCATCACCTCGGACTGTACTAATATTTTCATGGTGTCAGTGAAAAACTAATCTGAAATAATGTCAGGTTGATGATCATTTACCAATAAATACTTAGGTAGAAATGTATATTATATATAATATGTGTATTCCCTTTCTTCCTAACAGAAAGTGAAGGGGTGTTGTGGACAAAGGTAGAACTATCCTTCTGGTTAGAGCAACCATCAGGGGATTAAAGGTTTAGTCTGGGTTCACATGCACACCCAACGTCAACAATATGTATCTGTCTCATGATGATTACCAAACAATGTTTACTAACAGAAACATGGTATTATCAACACAGTATCATATTGATAGATTTTGTTCCACTATATTGCTATATTTATTATTCCATAATAATTTTTAGATTCCACTGCATCCTCTGCTGATGTGCAACATCTTTAATGGTTTTATGAACTACATACAGTACAATTATTATGATCTTAATGAAAGACCAATTGAAAAGTAGGAATTGTATATGGCATTTGTAAACTATGTATTTCATATTCTGTAGACAGAAAGTACATTATGTATAGAGTTTTTGGGCATAGACCGCCCATGCCGTATATTTTCTCCAAGCTTCTGTACGTGTAACTATTTTTGGGTGGTTAACTTCTTAAGGACACTCAAGGTTAATTTGAGGATGGAAGCGGCCATGCCAATTTTTTCTTTAATTGAAATACTTCTAGTCAGGCGAACAGCCAGACTTTAGACTCAGTGTGCCAACAGTAAGACAGATGGAGCTTATCTTTAATGCACTGAGGAGAGGCAAGCACCATTCTAGTAACACTGCCAACAGTGGGAATCACCATGCTGTTGGTATTCCGGAATGTTCTTAATTATTACAAATAACAGGCTCTTGGTGTGCTGGAATGTTCTCAATGTTGAAATATTAGTGGCTGTTCAAGTTCTACCATTTTCTATCAGACTATTCAAGTTGCATACCCATAGTTATACAATGCATGGTTAAAATCAACTAAAGCAAAACATTGTAATACATATAATTATAATTACATTATAATTACTAATATATGTGTCCATACAATGCAAGAGTTAATTGGACCCAGAAATGTGGATCACAACTGGATACCTATTGTTATTTCTCTGGATATTCCTATTATTATTATTATTCTGAGAGCGAAACGCCCATATCTCAGAGTTTGCCTGGGCAAAAGTTTTCAAGTCTGGGACCAATTCGCCCATAGGGGGCACTATTTGTTGCGTCAAAGTTAAACAGGTCAGCCCCGCCGCCCCGATGGCTGAAAATTTATGAAACTTCGTATAAAGGCCTTATTTGAGATGCTGAACATATTTGCCTCTTGGACCCATAATGTCCGTCAGGATAGATTTTTCTGTACAGTGAAAATTTTGTGAAAACTTCCAAAATCATCTTCTACATAACCACAATGGCAAATTACTATGTCTAATATTTGGTAGTGATGCCCTAAGGACGTGTCTGATCAAAACGTATTCAGAGATTTAAAAAAAATGTTTAAATTGGCCGAGTTATGCGGAAATTAAATTATTTACATCTGCGAACATTATTCTATCAATCATAGCTCTGCTTCACAAGGCGCCAGGGCCTTGAAACTTGGTATCCTTATAGAGCCATTACCCTCTGACAAGTGTGCCAAATTTGCTCAGCTAAGCGCTAGGCACCACTTTACCCACAGTGGGCGCACAATGACACATAAATGCCATGAAGTCAAACCATGAGTGGGATCCACTCCAAGTCAATGGGGAACATGGTGTTAGCCAATTCGTTGAGTAACGTGCCACAACGAATTGCAGGAAAAGGGCGGTCGCTGGGGTGGTGGGCGCTGGGCTCGGCAGTGCACAAGGGTGAATACCTTTTGAGGCTGCTCGTTTGTATTATTGCTGTAGGTAAGATTCGAGTGTTGTAAAGAGAGAGTGCAGAAAGGAGCAGAAGAGAGCAACACTTTTAAATTAAACAACCAAAAAAAAGTCCCCTCCCTCTCTTGAGAAACTTGAGACTCGGACTGAGTCGGACTGTCCGGACTAACATAATTATCCGTTATCATCATATTCAAACTTGTGACATTGATTTTCAACTGGAAAGGTGTTTTATTTGTTTTACTCTGTAGGCCTATATCTCTTCAACAACAACCATGCTCGTGCTTTTCCGTTGTCGTCCATCTTGTGTTGCTGGTGATTTTTTTTATCCACTAACTTTAGTTAGTGGTTAGACCTAAACATTTTCCCTGTAAAATATGATACAAGTTAAAATGCTTCTAAAACCAAATCTATTTTCCTTTTTTCCATTAAAACATCCAACCCTCACACACAGGCATCAACCACCAGTGTTCTCACAGTCCACAGTGTGTGTGTGTGTGTGTGTGTGTGTGTGTGTGTGTGTGTGTGTGTGCAGGGTGCAGGCTGGATGTGGATTCCAGATGGACTCAGGGCTCAGGGAGAACACTTTACTCCACCAACACACGCTCTCCTTGTACTTATGGCTTCACTGTTAATAACCTCTCAGACATGACTACTAATAGACTACTAGGCTCTCTCTCTTTCACCTTGTAAAATTCCACCACTCAATGGGAACCAATGCAGGGATCATTTGATAACTATAATAAGCGTGAGTTAACAAATAAAGACAGAGAGATAGATAAATAAATGCTGATTTACTTCATATGTAGATAAACCACATTGCAAAATGCAAATGATGAAGAAATGTGAAATGTCATGGTATTAATGGGGGCTTTTGAAAATGATAACATTTTATCATTTTAAAACTGGAAACATTTCCCCCAGTCTCACTAGGAGGCTTGGGTTTAATTTCCCCTTATGCATGAGGACTGAGTTTCTCTTTGATTTCTCATTGTGGAAGAGAAATTATTTCCTTATTTCCTTATCTTCAATCCTCACCTTAGGGCTTCCGACTTGATCCTATAACTTCTAACACTGTCCATTGTAGTTGTCCCCTGCTTTAAATAAGTCACTTAAATGGGTTTCAAACCTGTGTTGACCTCATCTCTAACTCTCTTCCCATTCCGATTGCGTTGTTGTTCTGATTATTCGCTTCTTAATCATGAAAACACCATAGTTATATAGGGAAATATGCATCTAGCCTTTCAGTATTAGCCTATGCAGAAATGTGGTAGACTCCCCCAGAAGTACTTATAATAATAATATAATATATAATATAATATAATATAATAATAACCTCTCGGTCCCAAGATGAGGAGCATGAAAACACTGCTTCCATGCAGTCTCTGTTTTTCCACCAGAGGGCGGTAGTCGTCCAGTATTTGTCTCACCGCTTGGTTCAGGCAGCCTAGAGGAGGGTTGACATCTGCACAGGCTAAATATCCGAATATCCGAATATAAGACATGCAAGAATGCTCTACATCTCTATCTTATATGGCCTCCAACCAACAGTTCATTTACTGTTGCATTGGTTATTGAATGAATTAAGGACATGGAATCCAAGCTTATTATAATTCATACTGTAAAACGTGATCTAGACCTGCCTTTTAAAGCATTTTAATCATATACAACAGTCTTACTTTGCTTTTCACCAGTTTTTGGATTGGACAATCAGATGAAAACATATTTTGTAAACTACTTTCGTTGAAAACTACACACAAGGTCAATCAGTATGCCTACTGTAAACTCAGACTATATACTGAAGTTATTCTGGAACTGGAATGTAATATCTCTTTGTGTAAATAACCAAATCACTTTAACCGCTTGATTATTCTCAACCCATATAGTCAGAGCTATTTTGCATGCGTTACGTGTGTAGAGAATCTGCCAGGTGCAATACAAGCAAAAGAAATTTTAATATACACTTAGCTACTCATTCATAAACCTGATCCATTGCAGTCATTGCATTGTTGTCTCTTTCGTTATGATCAGTAACAGATGTTTCTTGCTTACTAGCTAACAATCTGTTCTTACTGTAAGGGGCTGAGGGAAACAGATGACTGCTGTGTCCCTTGCGTTTGGCTACATCCTGTGGCGACTGAGGGAACACCAGCCTAACTCCCCAACCTCCACACCTGCAACGTTTGTTTGTTTATTAAAGGATCCCCATTAGCTGAAAACGCTGCTGTCAGCTGGTCTTCCTGGGGTCCACACATAACACATAAGACATAAACAACCTTAACAGATTTACAAAAACAAAATAAATGAATACAATAACATTCAATGAGTTTGATTAATGAGCCCAACCAGTGGCCAAAGGCCTGACTTAATCAGTTTGGTAATGCTGCTGGGGAGAAGAGAAGTCTGCTCCAGATACTAACCGGTTAGCGGGCCGGCCCAGAGAGGGATCGCTGAGTGAGTCAGAGACTTGTTTTTTGTCTTTTTGTCTTGTTTGTCTAAAACATATTTTTTGTTACGTTTTTCAATAAACGCCCCTGGCCGTTGTTCAGAGGGGAAACTGTACCTGGACAGTTTGTGTTTGATTGCTGTACAAACACACCCCAAGCGCAGACCTGTTACATTACATATTACATATGAAAGTGATTAGAAATGTGCACTTGCAAGGATCTTTTGAGATAGGAGGAAGCTGGGGGGGAACCGCAGAGAACATTGGAAGACCATGCACACCAGCATACAGTATAGGAGATAGTTTCTCAAGACAGACGAGTGGCTTAAGAGACTATATGGGAGATAACTGTGTTGACTGACAAGCTGCTGGGCCACCATAACATAGCATAAACCATAGGAAACTTAGTGCAGTTGCAATTTAGCATCCTTTCAATGATATTTTCAATCAATGGGATGTCAATGGAAACTAGGCGAAGACACACAGACTGACTTCAAACTGTGTCATCTGCAAATGAGGTTAAAGCCAGAATGCATGGCATCTGAACAAACAGAAGTGAGACCAAAGCTGTGGTGGTCAGCAGTCATTAGGGCAGGTTGGTTGGGTCTGATTGACTGAGTTCTGAGTTTTCCTTGAAACACCTCTTAGTAAAACAAACAAGCCTAATGAGCTGGAATAAGCAGATAACCTCTACTGCCCAGTACAACATCCCTTATTGGTACGATGGATCAGAAGACCATATGTTCCATTCATCCTGCTCAACACTCTCTTGGTTTATCTAATTATAGTTAATACATAGTCTCATTATAGTTAACATATAGTCTTTTAGGTGGGGATTTAGTTGTTAGGTGAACACAACACAACAACTACCAAGATCAAACCCTATCAAACCAGATCATCTTATCTGGTTATTTCTGGTTAAACTAATTAATGAACTATCTTAAAACCCATATTATCTGAGTTTCTATTGCAGTAATTAAGTTCCTCGATCATTTAGAAACTATAGAAAAGCTAGAGAATCTTGAAGGGGTATAATGTGCAATGCAAGCAAAAAAGAATGCAGTCGGGTGCAAACTTTCTGTAAATCACGCACATGTATGCACTCCTGTTGTGACGCAGGCTTGGAAATGGGCGTGTCCCAGCGTGATTATCACCAGCTCTTGTGCTATAAAGTGAGAGGATTCCCTCAGTTCTATCCCACAGTCAACAGTTGCAAACAGCTGTAGCAGAGAAGCATCTCATCCACCTTGTGCTCCCATCTACAGGTCTCGTCTCCTTTGCTCCTCAGGTATGGCACTCCACCCAGCTTCTCCGACTACTCTGTACTTCTTACCTCAAATAACTTGGCTGTCTCTCCACCCAACTGTTCTTTACTTTGTGGCCATCTCACCCACGGTCTCTTTCTCTCTCTTTGTCTCTTTCACACCCTCCTCTTCCTCGTGTTGTCTTATCTTTCTTTGCTCTCTCAATCCTCTTCCTCAAGAACATGCTTTCTACTCTCCTCTCTCACCTGTCTTGACATTGTGTGTGTCTTCTTGTTATTCTGTGTAAACTCTTGTTTTACCCTGCATCCATATCCAATGTGTGTGTGTGTGTGTTTCCATACCAGTATGTCCCGGTTGCTCCACGCTGGTTGCCTCATGGTGGTGCTGCTGGCCTTGTCCTGGTCCAGCCTTGAGGCGGTCGCTCCTCCACAACACCTCTGTGGCTCCCACCTGGTGGACGCCCTCTACCTGGTCTGCGGGGACAGGGGCTTCTTCTACAACCCTAAGAGAGACGTGGACCCCATGCTGGGTGAGACATCAGCAGTAATAGATGGTCTCTACTGGGGCACAATAGTGGCACAGCGGTACAATATAGTTGCTCAATATTGTATCACTGAAGCACGAGGCACCCAGGCCAAAGAATAAAAAGTAATGAGTAGTAAAAGTTTACTGCTCATTACTTTTTTTCTTTGCCTGTATGAGTGCTTTAGGGGTAGGTGTTAAGAGTTAGTGTCATTTGAGTGTGGACCTGTGAACCTTACTTACTATTGAGTACTTTTTATGTTAACTTTACATACAGTAGGGGTACTTCAAATTGAATGGAGTAATGTGGTAAAAACCGGGGGAGTAGTGTAACATTATAGACTCATCTTCCTCTGGTTGTCTCTCTCGTGCCAGGCTTTCTATCTCCAAAGGTGGGCGGAGCAGGTGGGGATAACGAGGTGGCTGAACTGGCCTTCAAGGACCAGATGGAGATGATGGTGAAGAGAGGCATCGTGGATCAGTGCTGCCACAGACCCTGTAACATCTTTGACCTCCAGAACTACTGCAACTAAAAGAACCAATGTATAACTTAGCACACCAATGATGTGCTCCCCCCCCCCTCCCCCAGTCTAGCTTGAATGTTCTTGAATTTTCTATTTTTGGATAATGTAGTTTGGCTAATAAATTATCGTTGCTATCTTGAATTTCTGTACTCTATTCTACTAGCACCAAACAACACTTTGCTGTCTCCAAAAACACCACCTGGCGAGATTATACATAAATATAAATAATTGCTAAATGGAAATGGCTCCATTCATTCAAACCAGTGAAGCAGCAAGCTAGCTAAGAGTGTACCCAATTTTATGAAATTAATGTGCAATCCTGGCGGTTAGTTTGTGATATTATTATGGAGTGACAGGTGTGATTCTTACCAAAACTTAACGGTTCACATGAGCTAGAGAACTTGGATGGTCCCTACACATGACACTGTTGGATATTCAACACTTTTTTTTTAATAATATTGAAATCATTCATGGCATTCAGTGGGCCGAGGAGTGTGTAAATGCTCCATCTGTGAAACAAGATGAATATGAAATGCTTTTTTCAACATGGTATTGAGCTTAGCAACCAAAATAAAGGGCGAATATCCAATGTAAAACACACTTCTCCATGGTATTGTACTAGATCGCTGTTCTGCATCACATATCCTTTGCAATGACTTGAATTTGGCTCTACCTTTTTTTGTTGCCATCACTGGAACACCTTTGAAGCTGCTTAAAAACAACTTGGTACATGTGGGAAGACGGCTGCATGCATCAATGTTTTTAATGTTGAAAAATTGATTAAATAAAGACATCAATCTTCTATTTTTGGAGGAGAAGAAATAAAAAATAACTCCCAAAAATGGTGAGGTAAATTATAGGCTTTAGTCACCTTGTGGCCATTTGTATCAAAAACGAGGCAAAGCTTATTATATTTTTCAAAATGCTTTTGTTAAAAATTTAAAGACTTTAGAAGGCTCATATTTTCTCGAAGGAAAGTTAATTATTATAATATTATGTGAACTCGGTAATGAAAAAGACTAAAAGACAAACCCAAAAGAAAATATATTTGCAAGAAACTTCAAGAAACAAAGTTCATTGTCCTACTGAACGCTCAAAGTCAGTGAGTGCGCGTGTGTGGTTCATATTGCGGCTGTTTCGTCAGTAGTTGTCGGTGGACGTCAATGGAAATCGGACAAATTCACACAATGACTTCACACAACCTCTTGAGTGTGTGATCTGCTAATGAAGTTAAAGCAAGCATGCATGATGTATAGCTACTTCCAGATGTCCACGTCACTTTTGGACAAACAGAAGTCAGACCAAAGGTGTAGTGGTCAGCAGTCATTATGGCAGGTTCGTTGTTTCTGATTGACTGAGTTTCCCTTAAAACACTGAACACCTGTTAGTAAAACAAACCAGCCTAATGAGTTGGAATAACCAGATAGCCTCTACTGCCCAGTACAACATCCCTTATTGGTACGATGGACAAACGCTGAGCGGAAGACCATATGTTTCATTCATCTTGCTCTGAACTATATTTCTACTGTAAATTCGTAGTGTTTAGTTGGGAATTCTTAGGTGTAAGGTAGACGGGATCTGTGAGGTAGATAATGTAATGTAATGTAAATTTCAATGCAAGCAAAAATCCCAAAATCGAATGGAGCAAATCAAAATGAGTCTGTACAACCGACAACCTCAGTGTATCAATTACTCTTTCAACTTCCCGTAAATCACACACTCCAGATGTGACGCAGGTTTGGAAGTGGGCGTGTCTTGATGTGGATGTGGGCGTGGCCTCTCCAGTTTATGCGATATAAAGTGCGTGGAATCCCGCAATTCAACCTCACAGTCAACATTTCCTACCAGACCTGTTTACATCTCCGCTGTAACAGACATCATCATCTCACCCACCTTCTGCTCCCCCCCACGGGTCTCTACTCCTCCTCAGGTACGGTACCCCTAGCCCCCACATCCACCCAGCTTCTGTCTCAGCTGTACGTCTTCCCTCCCTTTTTTCCTGGTCATCTCCTCCACTCTCGCCTTCTCGCTTAGTGCTGTATGGTTTATATATTTGTATATATCACTGTGATAAAGGGTGTGCGTGTGTGTGTTTCTATACCAGTATGTCCCGGTTGGTCCACGCTGGTTGCCTCATGGTGGTGCTGCTGGCCTTGTCCTGGTCCAGCCTTGGGGCGGTCGCTCATCCACAACACCTCTGTGGCTCCCACCTGGTGGAAGCCCTCTACCTGGTCTGTGGGGACGACTTCTACAGCCCTATTAAGAGAGACGTGGACCCCATGCTAGGTGAGACAACACTTCAACACTGGGCCGGGACTGGGGATAATTGCTGAGGAATTAGCACTAATAGATAGATCTGTGCTCTATATAGGGGCAGGATGGTGTGCAGTGTGGGTATAGGGTGTTCTGACTCTCAGCTGAAATGATTCTGGGTTCGATTCCCAACATGTGCGGGCAAGATGTCAAAAGGCCTACCTGCTACCTAATGGCCTGTATCTGCATTCACTGTATCATCGCTTTGGATAATCCCATAGTGATGTGGGATTTCTTTAAAAACCATCTTGCCCAAAACAGTTGCTGATATATTGCATGCTCCCGTTGGTCTGTTTGAGGGGTCAATCTCATTTGAATAAGATCAAATAAGATAAGATGTACTTTATTAATTATAGATAGGTCATTCGAGGGAATGTGGACCTGTGAAGCCTTTCGAGACTGAACCTCTTACAGTATAATACAGGATACGTATGCAAGGTTTACAAAAAGTGGGGCACTGTTTAAACTGAGATACTAGGGCAACACGATAGTAAGGTGGAGCTGTGATGATGGTGGGTGTTTACAATAGCTTGTAGCCATATAAATACAAGGCAGCTCGAGAAGTGAAAAAGAAGGGGTCTTTCTTTCGCTGTGCATGCTCAGCGGCAAACTAGCCTTACAGCAAGACGAAATGATGACGTCTTAGATGACCTTGCAGTTGTATTACCTTAGTCGAATCAGGCAATGGCTTGAATCAACAAGCCACTTGCTCATTACGGTCGACTATTGGTGGCGTTAATAAAAGCAAAGCCTAATTATCACTAGTCAACATCATGGATCGCAGAGCCATCAGCCGAGTGTTGGCCTTCCAGAGCTGACGCAAACCCTAATTGTCATCATCCTCTGGTTGTCTCTCTCGTGGCAGCCTTTCTGTATCCGAAGGCGGTTGGAGCAGGTGGGGATAACGAGGTGGCTGAACTGGCATTCAAGGACCAGATGGAGATGATGGTGAAGAGAGACATCGTGGGTCAGTGCTGCCACAGACCCTGTGACACTGCTCAACTACAGAAATACTGCAACTAAAATAACAGCAAACCAATGATAGCTTTTTGCCTATTGTAGCCTGGTTATAATTACCATCACCTTTGATACATTCCACAGATTTTTTTGCACCAATTTCACCACACTCACAATAAAATAAATTTTATTAAATGTTTGTTGCTTCCTTATCGCTCTGACAACCTCGTGTGATACTGTGTGAACCGCAGGTAGTATCAAATGTTTTAGCACGGCGCGATCGATCACGTGCGTGATGGCTGCATGAATAAACCCACATAGGTAGGGGTGCTTTATAGGTCCCAGGGCTAAGGTCAGGTTAAGCTTACCGCAGGCCGGCTCACCCAGCGTGCTGCTCCCTCCCAATAATACATACGTCAATTGTTTGAGATCAATTTACCTAGGCCTATTTAGATAGGCCGAGGTAAAAGTGCAAGAATGCACTAAACAACAAACAGCCGAACCCTCCAGACCCTCCAGACTAATCTATAGCTCCACCTATAGCTAATAATAGCTAATAGCTAATAATAGCTCCACAAATAAAAGGGCCAGATGCATAATCTTGGGCTCTAAGGATAAATAACACCTGGGAGAATGTAGATACAGGATGCAAATGTCTCTTGTAACCATTAGGCCTACCTGGTGCGAGTGAAAGCAGGAAAAACGCATGAGAAATCGTTCATTTTACTAACGCCTAAACACAATTCTAAATGAGAGAGAATAATGTCGCTAAAACAGCGAGCTAGTGGCATTTATGGTCGACCTACTAAATCTGTTCTACAACTTGGTTCTACAAATTGGATGATAACATAGGCTTACCTTTACTTTTTTTTTAATCACCTTTTCATTTTTTTTAAAGAAAAAAAAGTCGCCTAGCCTACATCTATTATAACCAATTTCTACCTAGTTCAGGTGTGCCAGACCCAAACTGAATGTATCTAATAGGCCTACCTGTTGCAAATACTGAGCCTGGTTCAACCTGAGTAAAACATATGCTATTCTTTGGATTTACGGCAAATAAAGCATTCAACACCCAGGGGCTGAATTTATAATTCAGCTATTTACAACCCCGGTCTCAGATTATCATCGGCGGGACTCGACTGGCTGCGGGCTTGAAGAACGCAGTTCTGGACGGCGCATGCGCAGTCCATGGCATCGAGTTATGGAGTAACGTTATGACAACATTACAACAATTATGAACATCATTATAATGGCGTGGAGGAAGTAATGAGTGAGGTAATGAAGGAATGAGTGAGAGATGGAAGGAATGAGTGAGTAAGGGATGGAAGGAATGAGGAATTTACTATTTTGTTCTAATAAATGTTCATTAGGCTATTATGATTCGCGACTCATTTATTTTTACTTGGAGGCGGTTTGGGTCTGTGAATGAGAGTAAGTTGGACATGGCTTGAGTAATATGTATCCATTAAGAGCTCAGATGTTAACGTAGCGAACCCGACTCACAGTAGTCGGGTGCACGGCTGCACGCGCCCTTTATGATAAGACTGACTGGCTGCGTTGGTAACATTAATCGGCAATAAAAGTATTAATTAGTCCATCATCTGAACTTTAGCTAAATTAACACTGCTCACTGGAGTCGAGTGCACGCACCCTTAGTTATGAGACTGAATGGCTGTGTCGGTAACATTAATCGTCAATAAAAGTATTAATTAGTCCATCATCTGAACTTTAGCTAAATTAACACTGCTCACTGGAGTCGAGTGCACGCACCCTTAGTTATGAGACTGAATGGCTGTGTCGGTAACATTAATCGTCAATAAAAGTATGAATTAGTCCATCATCGCTAAAACTAGAACGTTACGAGCGCACACTAAGCAATACGCCATTGTGATGTAAATATTACAATTTAGACGTTTTATAGTTTTAAAAACATTGACTAGCTTGCTATCTTACAACATTTACACTCCATGATAATAATATGCATTGCTGTACTCTACTCGAACTTAAACTGCACATGCGTCCAGAACATGTTTCGTCCAGAACATGTTTCGTCCAGAACTGCTCTCTCCTCGCCTGCGGCCAGGTGATACGGGGCGGTGCCAGCACACCTGCTAACATGGGCGGGGTCAGGTGCAATTGTTTACAGTGAAACAGTCCTTTGTGTACGAATGGGGTGTGCTGCAACAACATCCACTGTACGTGTAGCCTACTCGATAACACACACTGAACTTGGTTGAGAAACATTCTATTGTCTTGGAAAATGCTTTCTTCGGAAGGCGTAGTCTACAACCGTAGCTGTTAAATATGCAGATCATGTGAAAGTGGATTTGAGAATTGTCTTTCGTTCAATTCCTTGTTGAGGAGGCGGATGATAGCACGGGGACGAGATGCAGGACATCCACGTAGCTGAGGAGATGTGCAGAAATGGTAGGTAAAAACTTCCAACAGGTGTTTATTGACTTTGTGGCATAGAGTCTTGTTTCAAAGTGAACAATAATTATGTTTAAGGTTTTCTATCAGTGACATCTCCAAATGAATTTCCCATTGGAAAAAAATACAATTCTATATCTCGAAATCAAAAAGAATATATTATTTGACATTCACTGTAATGATATGTATAGCTCGGCTGTATATTCACGAGACATTCCTGTGTCTCATCCTTAATGGTCGATTACCACCTGCTACAACCATGACTAAAACTAACGATTTCGCCCATATATCAACCCATAATGTTTTACAAAGTTGTTAATGTCAATGTTATTACAGCATAGGCCTAATGTTTCTTATCGAAATGGTGGTTGTCTTCATTCATCATTTTAGATAGACTTTAGAAAGCATTCTATGCCATTCTAAGTTTGTTGTTAATTAGTTATTACTAGTAATTGTAATATCTGACATTTTAAAACATTAGCCTATATATATATATATGTCCCCTTGGTCTAGCATTAGAGATAGTTGTGGCACTGGTAGCGCCTGTTCAGGCCCCATTGTTTGTAATGTAAATATAGTCTGACAATGCTAGTACAACCCCTCATTTAGGCCTAACAGTGTTCATAGCAAGCTGCATATTTACACACACACACACACACACACACACACACACATATATATATATATATATATATATATATACAGTATATGTGTGTGTGTGTCAGTGCTTGAAGTGGAAAAAAAGAAGTGCCAGTACTTCACTTATTCACATGTTGGCGTGTGTAATGGCCGGCATCAGCAAATCATTATTTTAAAAAAAATCACTGTACACCAAAGAGTAAAATGTAGAAGTGCCTACCGGTGAGTACCGGCCAACTTTGAGCACTGGTGTGTGTGTGTGTGTGTGTGTTTGTGTGTTTTAATACACTGTCAGAAACATAGACTGTCTGAAAGGGCTCCTTCTAACCTGGAAGTGTGTACACAGTGTAACAGAGCAGTTATTAACCGTTTGCACATTCCAGGTTCTGTGGTGGCGCTGCGGTGTGGTTCCCGGTCGGCAGCGTGTGTGGTGCAGACCGCACCCGAGGGACTGTCTTTCCTTTCCTCTCCTTACACAGTGCCATCCTACAACACCACACACACGGCAGGTATGTAGCCGTTGACAACCAGCCAGACGCTGCATGGAGACTGAAATGGCTCAGATAGCATGAGGTAGTTTATATGTTTGTATGGAAAGACTTGTGGTGACCTAGGATGTATACTAATGAAAATAACAATAATTAGGATCCCCAGAGGAAACGCATTGTAAACTCTACTAGAGATACATATCACTTATTTGACTCATTAATGTCTTATTAATGTAGCAAATAAACTATACAGCTGCATTTACTGTCGGTCATATGGTCCTCCATTGAGAACACTTGGATGGGTTGGAAGTCATAGCCCACAGTTTCTCACATTCCGACATTGTGTTCACAGTAACGGTCCAATGCTTAGTTCAATAACTCAATAGATGACTGAACAAACTGAGTGTGTTTCTCCAGGTTCATTGACCAACTCAACAGACTCCCACAACGGAGCCCAGTTGGTAGGCGACTCATTTCAAGTCTCCAGCTACAACCTGTCGCTGGGCCTGACCCTGGCCATCCTGTCGGCCTTCTTGATTGGTGGAAGCGTGATTCTCAAGAAGAAAGGCCTTCTGCGATTGGCTAGAGAGGGCCATACCAGAGCAGGTAGGTAAAGCTTGCTGTCAGATTGCCTGTCTATTGTCTAGTGTCTGTCTGTCTGTCTGCCTATCTACCTATCTGTCTATCTCTCTGTCTGTCTATATATTTACCAATCGCTCTTTCTTTTGTGTTTGTCGTGGTGTGTTTAACTAATTTAAAGAAGTTTTGTTTGCTTTAGGAAAACAGATATGGGGGCAGCTTTAGCTTGTGTTTGCATAGACTTCACACAGGTGCTCGGGAGTGGAGCAGCGTAAACATTTAAAGAGACTCTGACATTCAGCCTTATGTATGCTAGGGTTGGGCGATATGTTAACATTTTCCAACCGGCCACCGTCAGCCCAAGAAGGAAGGGAAGTCCCCCACTCCCCACAAGCCATTTACATATTAACCATGAGTAAGAGAAAATAATAATTATCAACAGAACTAATGCTTCATGAGGAGACGTATTTGATGTTGGATCTAATGAGAGATCTACAATTAAAAACTTTGAATGGCGAACGCTCCGCAACGGTAAAAAAAGAAAGAAAAAAGAAAGTCTAAGTCTCTCACACCTGAGGTGTTCGGTCCGTTTTAATCGAACCCTGGAGCATTTCCCCCAATAGTACGGTTCGTTTGGGGTGGTGCGAACACTCATTCGAACTCTGGTGGGGACCAAACATCCGAACTCTGGTCCGCTTGAAAACGGGGGTCTCGGTCCGCTTCCAAGTGTACTTCGGTTCGCTTTAGGTGTGAACGTGATCCGACCCAACTACAGGAAGCGAACCAAAAAACAATGCATTGTCGGTTGAATGTACGCTTTTGTTGCAAACTGGAAATAATGCAATCACACACTCAACAACCCGCTGTCTCGTCAGGCGCTCGTACTTCAGACGTTCACTTTCTTGTACTATTTTGAATTTGTAGGAACACCAAAGCAAAATAAAATAACCGAACCCAATGAAAAATGCAACAATGTAGCAACATCAGGTGTGCATGTTTCACGCTCCGTAATAAAGTGATCTCTAGCGGGGAAGGAATGGGACCATTGGCGTTAACAGATTGTCCGTTGAAACAATGGCGTTAAAGCGGGGAAAAAAGAGAGGCGATCCCCGGTCAGGTTCCAGCAGTTAACAACGCTGGGTTGGACCGCTGGGTCTGCCTTTCGCTCTCCGCTTTAGATCGTTTTTTTTGTAATGGAAATTTCCTATATTCCTCTGATGTGTTGTGCTTATGACCTTGGAGGGTGCAGCAGGCAGTAGTGAGATAGAGTTCTGGTAAACAACTACTTGTTTGAGTAAACGAATCCAGCACATCCTGTCTTGTTTTGTTCTACGCCTGACCTGACCCAGACACTTTTGTATTATCATTATGTCTTCCATACAATTGTATTATCACTATGCTATAAACTTTAATGTTGCTTTCAATCGGGGCGCATTCTCTCAGGTTGGCGAAGCCCTGTGTGGTGAAACCTCCAGCTAGACTGAGTCTGTGTATATACTCGTATCTTTTATAATAAACTTCAGTTCGGTTGTTAAAACAATTTATTACAAAGTATAGATTTCTACCAGAGCTTATTGCGGACTTTGTGTACTTTAAGGACATTAGCGAAGACAAAAAATATGACAAATAAAACAGGCAGGGATTACACACACACCCACTCGCGCTGGTGAAATTATTCTCTCTGTCGGTAGGCTTACTCGTTAGTGCATTTTC
Organism: Trachyrincus murrayi; assembly: GCA_900323305.1. NCBI lineage: Eukaryota > Metazoa > Chordata > Actinopteri > Gadiformes > Macrouridae > Trachyrincus > Trachyrincus murrayi. Next base: position 25,417 of record OOFB01000636.1, read on the forward strand.
GCTGTTCTGTTAAACTGAATGGTGCCGCATTTGTTCTATGTGCTATAGAACAACTCTATTCGCATCATTCACATGAAGGCCTATTTAACATTTTTAATCAGTGAAACGCTTCTACATTCTCTTTATCGATGGGGGTTTTGTCATGATGGTGCGTAATCAAACAGAACGGAGCTCTCCGTATCCACATTGATCGGCCACTGTTTGATTTCATAGATGTATTATATTAATTACGGTGTATTGTATGAGCCTATATTCTAGTATATTATATAAGGCTAATAGAAGCCTATATTTTCTGTCGAATTGAATGCCCCCTTCAGGAAGGTGTATGAGCTCAATGTTTGTGTGTTGGTGTGTGTGTTGCAGGTCATGGAGGTCATGGTTATCTTAAGGACTGGTTATGGTGGAGTGGTCTGCTAACCAGTAAGTAATCAGGCTGTTTTTCCACCTGTCTGCCTGTTTCACTACCTCTAGGCACATCACCCTGTTCATACCCAGCACTGCCGTCAATTAGCAATATCAAGGCAGACATTGGGACATTTCTTCAGTCACTTCAACCAACCAGTACTTACTGTTGGAACGAGTCCACTGACATCCAAACTCATAACTTTGACTAGTTGCAAATACAATCTAAATGTGCTCAGAAAAAATGTGCTCAAATGGAATTGGGAGATGTGAATAAACTGAAATCACTTGTTGAAACCCGTAGACAGAGGGCTACAAAATGTGTTATGCTGCACTATATTGTGAAACGTCTTTCAATGAAGAATGAAAGGAAAGGCTTAAGCTATCAAATATCAACAACGGAACACCGTGCCAGGACGGCCTGTCTGACAACAGGTTTCTCTCTCTCTCTCTCTCTCTCTCTCTCTCTCTCTCTCTCTCTCTCTCTCTCTGTGTGTGTCTCTCTCTCTGTGTCTCCTATGACAGTGGGTGCAGGAGAGGTGGCTAACTTTGTGGCGTATCTCTTCGCCCCTGCTACTGTGGTGACTCCCCTGGGTGCTCTAAGTGTCCTCATTAGGTAGCTTTCAATTTACTCCTTCAAAAGGTTCATATTTCAACCATTTTCATAATCAGGATTGTCTGATTGAGATTGTTTCAGAAATCTGTCTGCCACTTTGTAACGTTGTAACTATTAACAGTCACCTACGTCCCCCACACACACAATTCAGAAAATAATAACTATTTTGGTGTCCCGCCACAGTGCAGTTCTGTCCTCCTATCTGTTGGGGGAGACACTAAACCTGGTGGGCAAGCTGGGTTGCCTCCTGTGTATCCTGGGCAGCACGCTCATGGTCATCCACGCCCCAGAAGAAGAGGAAGTGACATCACTACAGCAGATGTCCGAGAAGCTCCTGGAGCCAGGTGAGAGGCTTACAGAGTTTTGACTTATATTCAAATTCCTCTCACTCTGCGTTCTCTGTGTTTCTTATTGAGATGGCACTCTTTATTGCTCTCCTACTGCTCCACTCCTCACCTCAACATAGAAACACTACACAGCACTTAACTCTTTCATAAACATAGGCCCTGTTTAAACCAGATACATATCCATCACCTTTGAACTTTGCCTGAATTGCCCCATCAACCCAAAGCAAAATCAACTTGGTTTTGTGCTGTGATCAGACACAAAGCGACAGGTTTTATAATAAGTTGTCCAAGTAGGCACAGCACGGCACAGTTTTGGATGTTTCAGAGAAATTTGAGTGTAGAATATGACACGCCCCTTGTTTTATATAGGTTGACGACCAGTGACATATGAGCTAAGCACGTGACTTGACAATGCTTCCGCGAGAGACCATGTCTAGACGAGAACGGATCTCTAGTCAATCTAGATTTAAGGTGCTGTACACTCGCTCTGAAGGTGGTTTTGAAAATGGTTGTCTACATCTCTCGTACAACCGCTTCCGTCTGTTTAGACGGAGAAAACATCTGCCTCTTTGTATCGCAATCTCACAACCTTTTGCAAATGGTGATTTGAAGAGAGATTCAAAACACTTGTGCAAACAGGGCATATGATTCAATGACGTTACACCTCTGTGGATCTCTGTTTCTCCCTTTTGTGTCCTCCTGTCCTCCTTACAATGACAGTCACATTTTCTTATGTTGACCGCGGTGAACATAAGCTAACATTGTTTGATACATACAGATACACACATACACACTGTCACAGAATTTCTGCGGATCCTTAAAAAGTCTTTATTCATTTCTAAAAACAAGGCCATGGTATTAAAATGTCTTAAATCAATCTTTCAAAAGTGCCACACAGACGGGGAAAGTATGATTTAGGATTTTTTTTGTCACTTTGTCATTTTGGATTTACCGAATGTCTAGAGGAAGTTTAGCTTGAATGAGTGGAACCAACAACAACGTGAATGAGTGGAACCCACAACACTCATATTGTGTTTGCAGGGAACATTCAGAGCAGCAGATTGAGGCCCGCTGTATTCTTTGCATGACA
>OOFB01000637.1:0-13881 GCA_900323305.1 Trachyrincus murrayi
CCTCCTTCACCCAATACATTCACCTAACCTCAACCACAGTCCTGACCTCAATGTGTGTGTGTGTGTGTGTGTGATGTGTACTGCGTGTGTGTGTGTTTCTGTATGAGTATCATGTCTGAAGGCTACAGTCCTTGTTCAAAGGCCAGTCTCTTTTTTTCCAGGTTTTTGTACCAAGTTGCCACGGCAACGGCTTAATGAGTGGATAAGCTTGTTAGCCACAATTTCCCGTATTTCTTTTTGCCATCTTCTCCATCGAACCCCCCCCCCCCCCCCCCTCTGAAATACACCATCTGCCTGCCAAGGCTCGGGAGCCCTGACCCATTACCGAGTGGATGTACGCGCCACGTACGCCAGCTCAGCCGAGTGATTGGCAGCAGGTGTGCCAATGAGAACTGAAACTACTGACTTGATCCGGAACGTACTATCAAAAAAAATAAAAAGTTCAGGTGCACTGCTCATACTGCAGTCTATCTCGCTTGGGAGGCACACGTGGCTATAATTTGATGTTTTTTGTTGTTGTTGTTGTTTTGTTTTATTTTGCTTTATGTCTGACTTGAGACGCGGTATCAGACACGACAGCGATATATATATACAGGGATATACAACAGATGTTTTTCCAATTGTTCCGTTCCGAACGTAACCGATATTACATAATGTTCTTATGTTCTGCCCCCAACATAATATTCCCTGAACCGGTTCGAAGAAATAAAAAAGGCTATATCACCAATATAGCGTTAGATGGATTGGCGCTGCGATGGGCACCAAGGTTTTGAGCAGTGCTGGAAGTCTGCCGGTGTGAGCGCTCCCGTTGGAAACACGACCCACTTAAGTTCCAATTAAGGCAACACGGCTTTGAACGTATGGGGGTACTTCACATTATCATAAAACAAAAAAGATGGTTTGTACATTGTGCAACGTTTCAATGAAATTGCACTGCAGCACTAGCGCTATTCAAGAGCATGCGAAGAAAAAACACACATGCACTATTCTGGATGATGGAAAAACACTGTAACTGGAGTATATTACCTCATTTCCAGCCGGTAGAGCCTTTTGATATGTTTTGCCCTTGGTTAAACATAACAATTTAAATACCCCCCCCCCCCATGTGACCACGTTGCGTGAGTGGGTGGGAGCGCCTGCGCCACCGTGTGAAAAAATCCTGGGGAGAACCCTGAGGTGATATGATAAATATGATGAGGCGTAGCATTCCCTTGGCTTTACATCTCACGAGGTGGGTTCAGAGGAACCACCACTGTGTGTCATATGCCTGAAAACTTTAGCGCCAGACAGCATGAAGCCAGACAAATTAAAACGGCACTTGAAGACCACACACCCCAGTTATGTGAACAAGCCCCTTGATTTCTTCAGGAAAAAATGACAAGATTAGCGTTTGTCCTACGATGAACAGCCTCTGTGAAAGCGGCATATCGGATCGCCGTATCGCGGATAACGTGATGCGCCATACAAACTACCGCCAGTGACTTTTGGAATTGGAATGCTAACATCTTAATCTCTGTTTGAAGCTCTCCCCGTGGATTGATTTTGATTTCTGTTTGCTTACTCTTTAAAATATGTTTGAAAATGTAAATTTGAATATTTACATGAGCTGTTGCTGAAACGTTCTCCCTCTCTCCTCCTCCTCCTCCAGTCCCTCAGGGAGTCATCCAGAACGGAGCAAGGATAAGTCAGGGTCTCTTCCCGGGAATTCTACCACTTCCAGTCAGCCCCCTGGGCAGCAGGACTACCATCAGGTTGGTAAACAAATGCTCAATCCACATTTGGAAAACAACAAATATGTGTCGAATGCATGTTGGTTGTTTGTTGTGCATGTTGGTCTGTGTTTGGTTGTTATTTTACACAAACATAATCACAGCACTACAGTGTGTAAAAAATGTCTATGCTTATGCTTTAGTTGTTTAGTATTCACTCAGCTGCAAAACATGTTTTGATCTCTAATTATTGAATGCTCGATGCTAGTTGTCTGCCAATTATTGTTGGTTAAAATCAAAGTTGAAAGAGTTGTATTTACGATCAAAATAATCATTAGTTGCAGCCCCACTGCCACTCATCAACAACAGAAGAGTGACAAAGTGGCTTTCATTTTTTAGGCCTTAAGTGATACTGACTTACATAAATGCATAGCAATTGATGTGTTAAGATTCAAAATGATGATCTCCAACCATTGTAGGATGCTGCTGCCATAACATTATGAAGGGACGATACGACCATCACAGAAGTCTCCACTATAGACTGTGGCGATGCGTTAGCCACACTGCAAGTGAGGAGCTAGAGGGCGAAAAGGAGTCCATCATCTCCTCCGCTTGCTGGAGTGCACTTGACACCACGGCAACGCTAGGGTTGTGTAACATATCTATACTGACAACCAGCCATACAGCTTATTCTAGGGTTGAGTAACATATCTATACTGACAACCAGCCATACAGCTTATTCAATGTCCACAGGAGGGTTCAACAGTAGTACTTATCTATATATATATATATATATCTTTAACCCGTATGAAGGATGATGTTGTTTTATAAAGATACGTCCATGACATGGAATCCCAGTCGTTGGCCGCTTGACTATCGCAGCGTACAAGAGGTGACCCCGATATCTCTCTTCAGAGATGAGAGAACTTGAACATGTCATCAGGATGTTCATTAAGGACTTAAGGGTGCTTCTCTCAATTCATTACAATTCGTCTTGTGTCATTGGATCTCAAGCTGAACGCAATAGCGTCTCCAAGACACTGAGTGGGACCACATTGATCATGTGTAGCGCACATCCATTGCAATGGAAACCTGCTGAACAACTCTTCAGCAGAAACGTATTCAACAGTGGATACGTGTGTACTCTATGGTGTAGCATATTGTATGACTTGGCTATTATTACAAAAAGACTAATTCAATTTGACTGTGAAACTGAATGACCTGCCTGCCTGGTATACGCTAAACAGATCGAACACAGATGGTAGCACAACACACACATTAGTAAGTATTTGTATGAGTATTGTACATGGTCATCTTTTTGTTAGGGAGGGAAAGTGAATACTGATCAAAAGTGGAATCTCTTTTGATGAGACTTGGATTAGATTTGGCGGAAACTTGTACCCATCAGCTCATTATAAATAATTGCTGGATGAAAGGTTGAAGTCAGGGAGCACATTGCTGCAGAGACAGACTCTGTGAGGAAGGAAGATATGGATTATAGGAGGATTATCTACATAACATGTTGGGGCAAGTAGCCTTTAAAAGCTCACACATGCGCACCATTGTCACCATTGTTGTGTGTAGGCCTATATTTGTATGTATGTATAGTTTCTTACACCCAACAAACATACACACAGATATAAAAGTGTGTAAAGGGATAGCAGTCCCTCAGGCTGTATCAAGACTTTTTTGATAGAGTGGTGAAGCATCAACATGATTACATGGTCGCAGAACACAGAACATAATCTGTGGCAAAAGGTTTAAACCTCAGCATTGCATCCAAATGGCAGGAACCAGACCGGACCAGATATTAAACACAGCCAACCCCTTTTAGTTGGGCCTTCTCCTTTTCTTGCAATCAGCAATCAGTGTTGGCATGGTTACCAATATGGTGGCATTGGCATGGTTACGCAACAGTAAAACAACAAGGCAATTAATGACCCTGCTCGGGCAAAAATGAGTGACACTGCATTTAGCTGTGAATAATTGAAGAGTGTTACTGTCCTGCTGTTAGCTGGACTCATAATTCATGAGCCCTAAATGCAATGTGTGGACAGTCAGGATTACTTAAGGCTTTTACTTAAGGGTACACTGCTGGTTTCATACATGTGTAGAAAGAGCAACATATATTTCTGACCTGGTATATCCCTCGCCTGTTGCAAGTCTATGTCAATTAGTCAAGGCTGTGTTTTCCTGGTTATGTAGGCTTATGCAGCCTGGGTCAAGCGACATTTCAACAGAAGACACCCAATAACTAACTATTAGCCTACAACTATGTACTAATATAATGTACGTAATATCTACATATTTAACACTGTTTTCCTCTCGCTTACTGACTTGCAGGTCAGTATTTTCAGGTTGTCGAAAGCGAAGTGACAGCGAGCCTTCCTGTGACTCTCCATTGGTCAGCACCAATCCCAAGGAGGACCACACCTACAGCACGGCCCAATCAGACGAAGGCAGTGACTCCAGTCTGCCCGGCAACCGGGACAGCGACTCTGATGAGGACGACAAGAGCAAGATCAAGAAGGAGCCGAGCGATTGGCCCATAGACTCTGCCTCTTGCCAATTGCCCCACCTCAAGAAACGGCATCACTTCCTGAAAAGCAAGCTGCGGTTGGCCAGTGACTCTTTGCCGCTGAAAAAGCGACGCACGGAGAAGCCGCCGGAGAGCGACGACGACGAGGAGATGAAGGAGGCTGCGGGTTCATTGCTTCACCTGGCGGGCGTGAGGGCTTGCTTGAACAATATTACAAATCGGACAACGAAAGGACAGAAAGAGCCCTCCAAAAACTGACTGGGGAAAGCTTGACTCAGGAGCCCGGCACGAATACCTCCAAACTGAGCTGAGGTGTGGAGGAGCAGCAGCATCACTTTAGATTTACATTTACATGTGTGTTCCAAGACATCAGGTGACTCCCTAATGATTTGTTGCAATATCAAACAATCCCTTCCTTTTACCGGTGAAGGATCAATTCCGAGGGTCAGTTTTATTCTTCTTTTTTTTATTAGCTTTGGACTTTGTTTTGTCTTGTCAAAAAGGAGACTAAAGCCATAACTAAACTTTCTCTAATTTCTCTAACTTTGCAGTTATTTACAGGTTTCTTTAGACAAACGAGGAAGAGGCAAAGGTCCTCGTAAAAAAAGATTTAGGACACTAAAATGTGCAAATGTGCAATTAGGCAATCATGAACATGGACTTAACGAATCCCCCTTTCTCCAAAATAGTCATTGTCGAGTACAGAACTCTGGTGTTTCAACATTACTCCCTGGCAATATTAGTCAACCGAGTATTAGTTCAGCTGCATTTGATTTCACTTTAACCCTAATTTAAAGGGTCTCACATTTAGTTAAGGATGGTTCCATCTTGCAAAGTTAGGGTAAGATAAAGAAAAGGATTTTCACACTTAATAGCGTATGTTTTTGATTGGAGCACTCTGGTATCTCAAAGCTTCTGAAGTGCTTTTGTTCCACGGGGGAGAAAAACCAGTAGCCTGAAAATGACATTTCGACATGTTACATTGTGATCATTTTGAAGATTAGTTTTACTACAAAACCGTTTACAATTGATTTAAGAAGTATCCCAAATAGCCATTACAATATTTAGTGTAGTAACAATTAGTAACAATTGTGATCATAGAGAAATTGTATAAGACGAGTGTGATTGTTAGCTTAGCTAATAATACAGGCTTTCAAAGCTTACTATTATTTTAGAGAGGCAGAATGGTCATTGAAATGTCATTTTCAGGATTTTGGTTTGACTTTTAGAGCCTTTTTGACAGATCAGCCTTTTAAGAACCCTCACAAAAAAAGTCTCTGTCTTTAAAAAATGAATCTTATCAAAATACACAAAAAGCCATAAGCTAACAAACTGATGACACTGCCACACTGTCTATTTTTTGATAAAGCAATGATCAAATTTGAATGCGAAAAAAACTAACGGTGCGTATCGCACACAACCTCAATACTTTGTTCAAAATGCACATAAAGAAACCTGCAAAAAAAAGGTTTTGTTTAGTTTTCTATTTTCTTTGGCCTCTACTATCATAACGTACTGAAGCAATTTCACCCAGTCAGGATAACACTGTATAAAGGTTACTACTAGAACTGTTTAAGTTCAATTTCTTAATTTAAGCAATGTAGCCAGCAGGACTTTTTTCAAATTGTGTTGCATGGGTTTCTGTAAAGGAAAAATAAGAGAAAAAAAGGTTTTATATTATGATTAAAAAGTTCATGTAAGGTAAATAATGTATTTAGCATGGAGCATGAATTATTTTCATAAAATAAATAGAGATCCTACAAAAAATGTTCTGCCTCGAAATGTTGCACTTGGTCAGTGCATATTTCTCTCCACTTGTCTTTTTGTCCTTAATGGTAGATGATTTTGGCATTTTGTTTACCTGTGTGTATGTGTGTGTGTGTCATGACCACTCTTTTTTGCTTCATGTGGGCCTGATATTAATCATGAAACTACAAAACCTGTTTTCGGGGCAGTTATGTTCACAATTTAAGCACTTGTTTTTGACACATGGATGCAGATAACGCTTTTTGTACTGCTTCTCTGAATGGGTCTTAGAAGCTTGTGTCCAATGGCCATGCTGTGGTAGGAGGCTACATTGTAGTAGGTGTGCTAGCTTAAATGTTAACAGTTAAATTATTGAGCTCCATATTGAAATATATCAAAACAATAATATATCATAAATAACTAAATGCTTTTGGCCATGTTGAGTCAAAACTGTGAAGAAAGCTTTCACTTGAACAAGTTGGTCCATGCCCTAAAAGCTGGTGTCTAATCAATATGAATACATATGAATGAATATTATTAAATATAAAATGGCTGTCTCCTCTTTAACAGCATGATGCCCATGTCAACATTAGAGTGTCCAGAGTGACTGCTTGCTAAACAAGTGTGTTGTGGGCATATACTTCTTCCATGTGTATACTGTGATTGTCTTGTCCCATTGTTTCAAGTATCTGCTCATTTTGTCGTCACCTTTCCTCTTCCATGTTTTTGGGACAGTGTTATTTTTTTGAATATGTTTGCCCTGTTGCACATAAATATCAAACAAATGTAACTTTTGCTATTCCACGGCAACCTTATTTATGAATGCTTATGCATCCTATCCGTCATATTGCCAGATTGTTCAATCCTTCACCGAGATATGTACATTCAGTGCCAAAGCCTGTAATAATTTTATAATAACCTGAAATAGGCAGCACACATACTTGACCCGTATGTTGGACAAAATTGCCAGTGAGTTGTAGCATGTCTGTCTGACCCGCTTGTGCGATGTGTAATTTACATCATTTGTACTTGTGCCCCACACTACTTGGCGTATGTTGTATATCAGAATATTGGGTTTTACAATATTCTTGTGATGTTTAAGGTTTATATGCATAAATGTTATTTTGACCAACATTTGATGTGGTAAAAAAAAAAAAACTATACCATTTTTTCTAATTCTCCTTGACATTTCCTAGGCAGTACATGTTCAATTATGTATTACACCTATATACATTATTTAAGCAAAAATCGAATTAAGAAACCACATTGATTGCAAAAAAAGGAAATGTGCACTGCAGAAGTATAAAGTTTGCTCAGGTTGACTTTAGGTTAAATGTGGCCAATGGTAAATCGAAGCAGCTGTTCTACCTAACTGATGCACTGTGCATTTTGGGTTGGTTGCCATTGTTGATTCACTCTGCTGCTAGCTTGTGTTAGCTTCGCAAATTAGCACAAATGAGAGATTTATTAACAGGCTAACATGGCGGCAGTTGGGTGATGGCAATGGTTGTTTGTCTTTCTTGAAACTTTTCCGTTTATTTTAGTACATTTATTATATAACTACACTTTTTATCCTCAAATCAAAACACCTGTATTTTGGACCGTCAAACATGGCAGTAGTGTCAATAGTAGTGTTGTTTATTTCCTATTAAGGGAAGAAAAAAAAAAGGAAAATAAGCACATCCTGGTTTCAAACACTTTTGAACCGCCTTTGTATTTTAAGCATCCAGGATTTGCACAAACGTTAATGGTTTACCTGCCTCCATTGTGTGGTTGAGCTTTGATGTGCTTCCCTTAAACTTAAAAAAAAAAAAAAACTACAATTTAAAAATAATAAATAAATAATGATCTACATTATCTACCACCCCCATTTCAGTCAACACCTTATTTCAGTTTTCCTACAACAGACGTTAAGCTGGTCAGTATGCCAATGGCAGCTTACCAAAGTTTGATCGACTTCCAAAAGTGAATAAAAAGAGTACAAACAAAACACACATACTGGAAATTGGGGTTTCAAATGGCATGGGGGGGAGTAGATAATGTTTCATTCTAGGGTTAACCTCTGACTTGACTTTGCTCATCTTATTTTTCGTCTTCCATGAAATCCAATTTTGCTATTGTGTTTTTGTACTTCCCAGACAGTATTCACCACACAAACGTACTGATTTGCCAAGTCATTGAACATCGGCCGATTTTTCTAGTCCTATTATTTGTGACGGCGGTCATCGAGCTAAGCAGTGGCGAGCATCGCGTGTTTCAATGAAAGTCAAGAATATTCTGTTGCACACCGTGTAGTGCACTATACATGTGGTGCGCTGTCAAATCATCGTGTTTTCTCCTGTGTCAAAAACACTTGTCCCGACGGCATGACCTTCCAACTTCTCTTTTAATAATGGAGACGTACGTATCTTCCTTGCTGAGTGATCATATTGCCAAAGACAAAACAACCCTCATTAATAAATGTAAATATCATTGTTTCATTACTCTGAACGTATGTTGGTTTCCTTGTTTTCTGTTTACCCATGTCCCCCCCCCCAGAGAAAAAACCCAAACCATATAGTTTCTGTGCTGTATTGTCTTCCAGTTGCAATAAAAACGAAACGTGTAGTCTCTCTCCTCATTCATTGTGTTTTGTATTCATATTCTTTTTGTTTTTGTTTTCAGTTACATGGGGACCGTGACGCTAGTTTCTAATATTAGAGTGCTGCATCATACACCGGTTGTGGAAAAATTGCGGTCTGCAACATCAACTCCGCTTCCAAAATGGAAAAGTTGGACCATTGACGTCAGTTGGTCTGGGATTTGCATTCTGACGACAATGGTCAAACTTTTCAAAAATGTTTTTGTCGAAACAGAGTTCATATCGAAGCAATACTCTCATCTTTTGTATGAGAAAATAGCGGAGCGTGATGGTACAGAGCGTGCCAGTACGGTACCCCTTTAATTTCCGTTGCGGGTACCTGGTCTTATATCTTGTAGGTTCTATAGGACACACAAATGTGTTCATCACTTCGTAACGGCATAAGACTTAGTGGCCACTGGCCCACATGCCAGTAGCCAAACCACACCTGCATGATAGTCATCTCTGATGGTGGGAAGATGGACATTTAAAAGACTTGTTGTGAAACCCTGAAAAGGCCATGCTGTGGTCTATGCAACGTCGTCATCATCAAGCCAAACGTTTGGCTTCCACCATAGATGAATTTGATACAATGGGGGAGCCAAAGGCAACCATTTGGATTGCAAGTCCAGTCGCTCTGGGTTGCCGAAGCAACTGTCATGGGCATGGGCAACTGTCATGGGCATGAACCTTCTGTTTGTGCACATTACTGATGGTGAACCAGGCAACAACAGTTTTATAACAGTATTATATGGTTTACAAAGTCTTATTATGTCTCTCATTTCATTTCAAAAGCACAGCATATCAACCAAAGACACCACTCTAGATAAGACAGGAAAAGGAGGTCTACAGAGCACACAAGCACCACACCCGCAGACAACTCAGTTGCTATGCAACAGCAGTAAAGAAAAGGCAACGGGAAGTGTGCGTTAATCTATCCAATGTAACAGCATTGGGTTTTTTGCTGGGTACACACATATTCCATATTCCAATATTGTCCTGTTCCTTCGTGTGACTGTTCAGACGTTGGACACCCTGCTGTAATGATGGCTCGCTAAGAAAGGTACACATTTTAATATAGAATCAGAGTGTGCTCAATGTGACTCACCAACAGAGTAAGAAGAACTACGATAGAAGGCGCTTTTATGTTACAGTGTTATAATATCCTAAAATACATAATCAATTACACGACAACATCTACTGGGAAGAAGACACATGGTGGAACCAGGGTTTGCTTCCCCAGGGGCCCATGTCTCTCCTAGGTTCTTGATTTGCCGCAGGTCGGCTCTGATGTCTGCTGACCCAACTCTTGTCATGTGTGGCCAGCGACGGGTTGTCAGGGTAACCAACCTAGTCTAGTCTAGCCTATCAGTATAGCTGATCTAAGGTTGTTGTTTTTTTTACCAGGAAAGCAAGAGTAAAAATGAACAAACACAATCTAATTTAAACCCCTTTTCAGTGATTTCTACCAAAATGCAATACATATAGATCCCATAATGTTTACGTATATTAATATTTCCATTAATATTTTGACAACATTTATTTTAATAGTGTGTGTGTGTGTGTGTATATATATATATATATATATATATACATATATATATCATGACACCCCACCTAGCTGCCAGGTGGCCTGGCTGTTTCAGAAGCTGTTTTAAATGAATTGCTTTCCTGATTCCTGGTTTCCAGTGAGTAGAAACCCCTCATCAGTAATTGCCCCAAGAGTGTGTTCAGCTAACACTATCAGTAAGGTAGAATGTAGTTTGATTATATCACGTTGTGTGTACTGTATAGGTTTGCTCATGTGAATGCCATATGGCAAATATTGTCAAATGGCTTTATTCAGTGTTTTGTAATTGTATTTTTTAAAGTAAGAATTAGCCTGAACAATGCACAGTTGCTGGTTGCTGAACCCAGAGGTAAATATTCAAAGGAAATCTTGAAAAACGTTCTGACTGCTAAGTATTCTTGGAGAAGCAGGAGTTCACGTGAAAGGGGCAGTTATAGCAATTAGGGGTAGATAGAGAGTTATACGGGTAAATTACAAATAGATTGCAAAACAATTATTGTGTGAACTGTTGTTCGGATAGAAGACGATAAAGAAGGAGTGGTGGGGGAGGACAGGAGGGAGAAAATAGTGTAGCATGGGTCATTCTTAATAGCTTATTCTACCTGTGAGGGACCAAATACGTCAGGCACACAAACAACTCTAGTAAGCAAAAAATGAAAGGAAAAAACAAAGGTTCATACATTGTGCTAGAGTTGCTGTTTCTTTACCTTGTTAAGTGTGTTTATTCCAGTGTTGGTGTCTGCTGTGTGCACACACTTAAAAATCGAATATTCACACAAGGGTGTCTAGAGCATGGTCTAGAGTCTTCTTGGACTATGGCTAGGGCTTGACCCTTCTCAAACACAAAATATATCCTCCGTTGTGATCAAAAGTAATCATTATTTTTGCATTGGACGACTAGATCCTAACTTGAATCGATTATTTTTTGTTTGTTTCCAAACTTGACCACGGGGTCATCAACGATATTTGAATGATCGTTTTCTAGAAGTAATTATTTAGCAAATTACTGGCATTGGAATTTAATGAACTTTTAAATTGTTTTGCCAAATGGTGTATGACAAGGGCTACCCCTTACACTATTAATAACTACAAATATAATACGAAATATTACATTCAGGTTACGTCCGCAACATGATTTTCTTTCATATCCTCTTCAACAAAATATGTTTAATCGCAGACAGTTTGAGCCAAAACAAGGCTCAAACTATCTTCTCTAATAGCCTAGTAATTAGATAATATTAATTACAACGCTTCTTGTTAGTACAAAACGCTGCAGCGAGGCTGTCAACCAAGTCCTTATCAAGGCTTTGGTTGGCATTGGTTGTTCCACATACAAAACTTCTTCCAAAGAGACATTTGCAGTTTCTCATCCCCATGAGGTCATCCAGCCATCTCTCCCTTTGTTTGAAGTTTTACAACTTTAGAATTGAAATGATCTTAAACTGACTTTGAGTGATCTTAACTGACTGATCTTAATTAAGTTAATCTTGCATTAAGTTAATTACATTTTGTATTCATGTCTTTTTTTTTTGATTCACTGAGGGCTGGCCTGACAACACCAGCAGGAAAAAAATAAAATAAAACATCTAATGGAAGAGTTTTTGACCAGAGGCCAAGGCAGAATGGGGACAGCTATATTTTCACAGAAGAATGCATTGCAAAGCCTGAAGCAGTGGCGCATCATGTCATGTACAGAAATGTAAAACAATAAATAATTTAAACTGCTGAACTGCAAAGATGCATTAGATGCGGTCAGAATTGCGGAACCGTGTTCTTTCTGTCCTTGGGAAGGTGTGCAAAAACATAGCACACATGGTGTTGAGTGACACCTAGCCCATTCATCATCCATCTACGCGGCGCTATGAAGCACAAACACCAAACACCTCAAGTCAAGTGTTTCATGACTGAACGGTAATAAGGCAGACGTTTTCTAACCCATACATTGTGTGTTACTCTTTGGCTACAGCAAATATTATCAAGTTGTCAAGTTCTTTGGTTGAATTACTAAGACGCCCAAACCGTGGTTTTCTATAATGTACATTGTTTGCCAGTGTGTGCCAGCCAGTCTGTCTGTAGATCTGTATGTGTCTATGCATATATAATAGCTCTTAAATCGTACCTACAGCACCGTACAGCAAGTAATGCAAGTAATGCAACTTAACAGTGAAACTGCGAATCAACTCAGTCACTGGAGCAGGGGAACAATAATGTAAACATGCATGATCAGTAGAGAGGTTTTCAAAGGAGTTGTTTTTTTTCTACTATCATACGGATCATCCGTGCATTTCCTCCGTGTCTGCCATGAAGCTTGCAGTGTTAGGGAAAAGCTCCGTGCACTTTGCTGTGCTGCAAAGGCTCAGCGCTGCCCTCCGCTTTGAGAGTCTGCGCTGCAGAGCTTTTCACAGATTGACCCCTCTGAGCTTGCATACCAGTGAATACTGTCAGTTCTAGTCAGACACATGCCCTTTCTGATTTAAAAAATAAGGACGGACATATATATTTAAAAGAATAAAGTATGAATCAAGGAAAATATAGTATAGATTCCAAATGTATTTTTGGCAGCAGTTAGAATTCCTCAGCTGAATATTATAAGGCACCTAAAGTGTTCAAATGACAGAATCTCTTTTCGTCGTTTATGCGCTGTCTTTGTGTGTGCACTTGCGCGTGTACCTTGTATGCGTGTGCGCGCAGTGCACGTGCGACACGCAGCACATGAAACGTGTGGCACATCAAGTTGAAGTATGTGACTGGAGTTGAAAGCGAGGGTAATGAAGCTGGAATTCTCTATGCAAGCTGTGCTGACAAAGCACCTGGAAATGCCAACCTGTGTGACTCTTAATCTCTCTCTCTCTCTCTCCCCCCCCTCCCTCTCTCTCTCTCTCCTGCCCTGCCCTTCTCCCTTCTCTCTCGCCCATTACAAATGAGCCTGCGGTAAAATTAATGCGCTGTAACCGAGCAGCTAACGGCAGGTAGCCCACTTAGCTTTCCGCCCAGCTAATGCCCTTGATCTTTCATTAGGAGTCTACCTATGGCACCTGTGGGGGAGAGGAGGGCCCAGAACAGAGAGAGAGAGAGAGAGAGAGAGAGAGAGAGTGAGCTGTGCCAGTTTCTAAGTCTTCTTCTCTCTCTCTCTCAAACTTTTTTGCCTCCTGGGTCGATCCAGTCTGTACAAGAGACGCTCTCTAAGCGCTCCGATCCTATAGATACGTACGACGCATCGTATAAGGTATATATATAATATTATAATACCATTATAATATAGAATATATATATATAATATTATGATACCATTATAATACCATATAAGTTTCACTTGAAAACAGGACATCTTTGTTTAGTGCTCCATCCATTGCCATCCATTACACAATACCCACACACGTCTCCGTACGTGTGAATGTCAACGTCGGTTCGAATTCCTAAACTTTGTTTTTAAAAGGAGCAAGGTTTGACGTGGGCCTTAGCCAACCGCTGGGAACCCAGATGGCGTGCTTAGCGCTCCTGCAGCATATACGAATCTGAAGACACAGACTTAGACTTAGACTTAGCTAAAGTGAGCTCGTAGCCACCTGTCGTTAGCGCTGTCGCGGTGGCGGAAGTGCCTGTGGGGAGAAGAGGGCTGAGAGAACGAGTGGTGTGGCAGCAGGGGGGGGGGGGGGGGGGGGGGGGGGGGGGGGGGGTTTTGGTGGGGGGGGTTTTT
>OOFB01000651.1:1409-26528 GCA_900323305.1 Trachyrincus murrayi
GGGGGGGGGACCCCCCCCCCCCCCCCCCGGTCCTCAAATACCAACCAAAAACAATTGATCTTGGTTTATTATATTACTTATTTTGTACATAGATGTTATATGCTATGTTTATATAATGCTGTAGGTGTATATAAATATTGCTATATAGAAAAAAGTGTTATGTTGGCTTAAAAACACAGACTATGATATGACATTTGACCCAAATTCCCCATCTGGTATAAATAAAGTACATCTTTTAAAATGTATCATGTGATTGCATTTGAATTGCCATTGAAAACCTCCCCTCATCCCCTCATCCATCTCCACTCTCTCCCTGTCCTGCAGACTGCCAGCCTGCCCAGCGGTGGCTCAAGTTGTCCTCGTTGTCGGACGGCTACAGCTCCAGCAGCGGGGGTCTGCACGGCGGGAAGGTCCCCGGGAGGCTGGCCAGCCAGGTGGTAGAGACCATGTGGCAGGAGTACAACATCAACCGTGCCGACAACAAGTACGCACCCATACAAGCACTCTAACCCACCCCCATCCCATGGCTTTCATGTCCAGCACTGTGTGACTCTGTAGGGCTTTTTTGTAAAACATTTGTTATTTTGCTTTTCAAGGAGGAAGTTTTCTGCCCTGACCAATGGAACCTGTGAGAACAAAACGGACAAAACGGACCTTTGGGATTTCTTGGAGCCCTCTCATAGGGCACACTGCAATTGCACAAGGTATTACAACCGGGAGTCAAGTGACTGTGAACCTTGATGTGATATATGGTACTGTATGATCTGGTGTACTGAATCTATGCATCTAATGCATGTTATGCTTTAGGCACAAGAACCAGAAGCAACGAACCAGCAGCACCTCAGCACACCCTCCTGCATCAGGACCGCTCCCCCCGCCGGCCCCCAAGCACAAGCTGGGGGAGAAGCTGGAGAAGGGGGAGAAGCAGCCCAAGAGGCCACAGACTCCCTTCCACCACCGCAGCGCCGCCTCGGATGAGCAGTACCCCGAGTCCCAGGTCCAGCGGCTCTGCCTGCGTGCCCCTGAGGAGGGCTACCCCAGCCTCCACCACGTGGACACGGCCCCCTCCTCTAAGGCGCCCACGCTGCACGCCCACGGCCCGCCCTCCGACCTGGCCGGCTCTCCCCAGCCCCCTCCCCTCAGCCCCCACCCCTGCGTGCACGCGGAGGGGGAGCCGGTCGCCATGAAGAGCTCGTCCACGCCCATCCACCAGCCTTTCTACCCTCCCTCCGTAGAGCCCTGCATGCTGCCCCAGAAGCCCCCCGCAGATGAGCCCCACCTGGGGCCTATGGCCCTGCCTCTCCCCCCGGCCTACGCAGAGACCCTGGAGCCCACCTTGTTCGTGGGGTCGGCCGTCAACCCCAACGAGGACTCTACCCACAACCCCTGGAAGTACTTCAATCTACCCAGGAAGAGGGTCTCAGACTTCCTGCCACCGTCGTTGCCTGTTGACAAGATAAGGGACTCGGGGGACTCAGGAGCCGGAATGGACACGGTTGTGTCGGTGACCGAGTGAGTATTTTAATGTGCTGCCTTCACTGGCTTTATGCATCGAGGCAGGTAGAGAAGTAGACGTTCAAACTCTCCTCGCACGGCGGGCATCTCTCCCCTCAGGTTAATGGCGGGTTCCAAGCACCCGCTCAAGGTGTCCCAGGAGCTGGTGAAGACCTACGCCCAGCGGAGGAACAGCCACCTGGTGTCACTCAGCCGGGACGGGGACCACTGCACCGAGCTGGACCCGTACGCCTTCGTGGACGGAGATGAGGACTTCAGCTTCGGCGAGAAGAAGGACAAGCCTGGAGAGAGGGAAGCCAACAAGAAACAAAAGGTGAGCTCCCGCCCCTCTCGGCAGCGCTGGGGGAAATGACCCACAAGCAGCAGTTTATTTTTAAACTACTCTTATCTTTATGCTCCACGAGTGTTCTTGAGTAATGTATGGCCAGTGGAGCTTGAACAAGCTTGCAGCTGTATGCAGTCAGTGCCAACGAAACAATGGTTGTTTGTTTACAATGAATCCCTTGATGTCAAATATGATTTTACAATGTGGGATTAAATAAATATAGGGCAATGTTAAATATGCATTTCCTGTGTAAACAGCTTGGGATATTTATAGTATTGTGTACATATTTCTGGATGGGCTCCAGTGCATTGCTGCATTTAAAGATGGTTCTAACCTATTGGACAACATCTCTACTTGATTTTAAATGATGACAACGTATGTTTTTCTGTGAATAATAAGTATTTTGTGAATCTTTATTTGCATGGCACAGGGGGACGATGAAGGTGGATCCTCTGCTGATGGTCAGTCATTTCCTATTGCCTTATGCATATTTTTACCTCTCAAACCAGTACTTCACAGTCTGTTTAAGTAGTGGTTTCCCATGGCAACGTTGTCTTCTTCTTCTTCTTCTTCTATTGTGTGTAGATGGCCAAGGAGCAGCAAACAAGCCTCCTGCCTCCACCAGTCTGATCCACGAGAACGACCTGACCGTGTCTTTTAGCGACCTGGACAAGATCTTCAACTCTGACGAAGACGAGCTCGCGGTCAGTCCCCTGAATTTGTTTTCTTTTTTTTAAAGACATAATACAGTTAACAGTAATATTTCATAGGTTGAATTGTATAATGAATATACATATATATATATATATATTTTATTCCAACATAATGCACAAATAATACCATTAATGGTAGTATTTGATGGGTTGAATTCTAATATATGTTTCCCCACACACACACACACACACACACACACACACACACACACACAGCCCGGCATCCGACGAGCAGGCGCTGGTGCAGAAGACAAGTTCTCCAAGGACGGGAAACTCACCTCTCTGGACCCGCTGTCGTGCATAAGTACGCGGCTTCCATCCATACTTTCCACCGCTCATCCAATCATTGACTCGACCCCTTCCCTTTCCCCTTCCTTGACCTCTCCTCTCTGACTGATCCGATCCATCCCTTCCTCCTCAGGCTCTGCGGACCTGCACCAGATGTTCCCCACGCCGCCCTCCCTGGAGCAGCACATCATGAGCTACTCTCCCATGAACCCCGGGGGGAAGGAGTACAGCAGCCTGGAGGGCCACACGGGCCTCACGCTGCTGGACGGCGGCCTGCTGGCCGGACACTTCAAGGTGGAGGTGGAGGAGGGCTTCTGCAGCCCCCGGCCCACTGACGTCAAGGTTCGTCCCGTTTTGTGATTATTATTTTTGTATCATGGTCTGTGATGTGAGGCTCGTATTATTGGCCCGGGAAGTGTGAAAAATGGCCAGCTGAACTTTCGAAGAATTGGCTGTAGATTAAAAAAACTAAATACAAAAAAAAGACTCTTTTTGGCATGCGTGTCAGTGTCTTGAAGCTTAACGTCTGTCATTGTGTTCGCAGGACTTCTCGTTTGTGTACAAGCCGGAAGCGTGCCCGGCGCTGATCGGCTGCACCATGTACGCCCCCCTGAAGACGCTGCCCAGCCAGTGTCTGATGCCCATCAAACTGCCAGAGGAGTGCTTGTACACGCCCAGCTGGACCCTGGGTAAAATGGAGCTCATACCACCGGTCCAATCCATGACTCTGCTCACCAAAGACAGGTACAATACACACACTTACAGCGCCTGGTGGTTGGTGCTGGTCGTAGTTCTAGTTTGGGGGGGGGGGGGCAGGATGGTGTAATGGCTGTAGGCATTACCTATAGGCACACTTGAGCAATAACCCTACATGCTCCTTAATGATATGCATCTGAAACTGCTTTGGATAAAAGGCTCAATGACTAAATGGCAAATTCTACACAATGTCTTCCCAGTTTGATACTCTAATACTAAATAATTAAATGGTAGTTAACGATATGCTTGGGCACGCTATACGCTTTGCATGACGACTCCCGTGCTCCCCCTTCCTCAGCAACATCCCCAGCGTGGAGCCCGACTACAGCCAGAGCTACACGCCCCAGACCCACACGCCCTTCATGTCCAACAGCGCCCCGCCCAGCAACAGCGGCGCCGGGATCCTTCCCTCCCCGGCCACGCCGCGCTTCTCCGTCCCCACGCCGCGCACGCCCCGGACCCCGCGCACCCCCCGCGGCCTCAAGTACGACAACTCGGACCTGTACTCGCCGGCCGCCTCCACGCCCTCCACCTGCCGGCCGCTGAGCTCGGTGGAGCCGGCCACGGTGCCCTCCATCCCCGAGGCGCACAGCCTGTACGTCACGCTCATCCTCTCCGAGTCCGTCATGAACCTCTTCCGCGACTGCAACTTCGACAGCTGCTGCGTGTGCGTGTGCAACATGAACATCCGCGGCGCCGACGTGGGCGTGTACCTGAGCGACCACGGCGAGGCGCAGTACCCGTGCACGTGCGGCTTCAGCGCCGTGTCTAACCGCCGCTTCGGCCAGTCGGCGGGGCTGTTCCTGGAGGACGAGCTGGACGTGGTGGGGAGGGGCTCGGACTCGGGCCGGGACACGGAGAAGCGGTACGAGGAGCTGCGCGTGGCCTCCCTCCACCGCGGCGGCAGTCTGAAGGAGAAGCCCCCGGATGAGCTAGTGCTTCTGCTGCAGGACCAGTGTACCAACCCCTTCGCCCCCGTGGCCGGCGTGGAGCTGCTGCCACCCAGGCCCCTGGGCCTGCTGGCGCGCTCCTTCCTGCGCGTGGATGAGCGGGACTGCTACAACGACTGCTACATGGCGCTGGAGCACGGACGACAGTTCATGGACAACATGTCGGGGGGGAAGGTCGACGAGGCGCTGGTGAAAAGCACCTGTCTCCACCAATGGCCAAAACATAAATGTAAGTTAACATTTTTTACATTCCCATTTTGGGTCAGTGTTTGTTTTTCTTTATTTTCTTTCCCCCCCCTCTTTGTACAATGAGCGTTTTTCTCCTCACCGTGACCTCCGACCTCTAACCCCTCCTGCCCTCCCACAGCAGCGGACATGAACAAGCTGTTCTCCCCTGACGTGCTGCGGGTGCTGCTGGCCCTGCAGCCCGTGCTGCAGGACACCATCCAGAAGAAGAGGAGCGTGCGCTCGTGGGGCGTGCAGGGACCGCTCACCTGGCAGCAGTTCCACAAGATGGCCGGAAGGGGATCCTACGGTAGGCTCTCGTGCTTGCTTCACCCGCAGAACAATGTCTCGGTTCTTGGGGTTCACAATAGGAAGTGGCTGTGCAGCAGGCTGGTTGTATTCATCTGGCTATTAGTTCCTCAGCTGTTACATTGTACTGAAGTTTAAAGGGACCACCTCAAGATGGGCTGAAGTTATAGACCCTCTGCTGTGAGTAAGAATCGTCCTCCTAGACCATGAACAGATAGAAACCCACAGGGCGTTAGGATGCATGTCTTAGCATAATAAGCGGCACTTTTTCCTCATTTTCTATACTATAAACCAAAACGGTAAATTAAAGCTTAACACCTAGAACAACATTGTATTGTAGTTGTATTAGACCGAAGACTTTAATCCTTCTGTTGTTCTTCACCCCAGGCACGGATGAGTCTCCCGAGCCGTTGCCCATCCCCACCTTCCTGGTGGGCTACGAGTACGACTTTGTGGTGCTGTCCCCATTCGGCCTGCCTTACTGGGAGAAGCTTCTCCTGGACCCCTTCGGCTCCCAGCGGGACCTGGGCTACGTGGTCATCTGTCCAGACAACGACGCGCTGCTCCGCGGAGCCAAGACCTTCTTCAAGGACCTCACCGCTATATATGAGGTACGCAGCCATCTGTGGCGCAATACCCGCCGCTGTTCTCCGTAGATCTTTAGCCAGTAGTCCATAATTAATTGGTTGTTTGTGTTGTTTGCCAGGCGTGCCAGCTGGGCCAGCACAGGCCCATCTGTAAGACCTACGCGGAGGGGATCGTGAAGGTGGGCGCGGCCGACGGCCGGTGTGCCACCGAGCAGCCCCTCAGCGACTGGTTCCTCAAGATGACTGCCAGAGACGGGAACAACGACGCCTTCAACAAGCTCAAACTTTTCGCCCAAGTGTGCCGCTATGATCTTGGTACAAACCTCTCTATATACTGTATAACTCTATAACTAGTCCCCGGGGGACTAGTTTGGTTTTGGTCACATGGCATCTTAAAAATGCTTAACTTTCTGTTTTTCTTCCCTTGTTCCAGCTCCATACTTGTCGGGCCAGTCTCTGGACAGCTCGCTGTTGTCCCAGCGCAGTCCGGCCCCGCCCGCCTCATCCCACACTCCCAGTAGCTCCTCCAGCAACTCCTCAGGTCCCCCGTGCACCAACACTACCAGCTCCAGCACCGGTGCTGCTGCCACCGCCACCGCCGCCGCCCAGCCTGCCCAGCCTACCCAGCCTGCCCAGGTCAACAGCACCCCTTCCTCTGCCTCGTCCGCCTCAGGCCCCCAGAACGTTGGGGGGATGGCCTCGGCCAAGCCTAGCGCCTACACCCCGTTCGGGGCGACGGGCATGCAGGGAAGCGCCTCTCAGAACGGGCCCCAACTGACGCCCCAGGTGCCAGCGGGTCCCGGGGAGAACGGCCCCCCCACAAACCAGCCTCAGGTCCCTGCCGAAACCCCCGCCGAGAGGTACGTGGTCACAATAAAACGACAACAATCCCACCCCCTCCTCCCATCGATCCCGCTCTGTCCAAGATTCCTCTCCACCCTGTTTTGAAACCTTAAAACCCCACCTCACTAACGTCTCGGCTCTGTTTCTCCAGCACAATGGACCGGGACAAGGTGGGCAAGCCGACGGACGGCGAGTCGCACGCCATCTCGTACCCGCCCGCCATCGTGGTCTACATCGTGGACCCCTTCAGCTACGAGGACGCCGACCGCGAGGTGCGCTCCAGTGTCTACACCCTGGGCCTGCTGCGCTGCTACCTGGAGATGCTGCAGTTTCTCCCGCCACACATCAGGAACGCGCTCTCTGTGCAGGTACCACAGAAGAAGCTTCCTCCCGCAGCGACTGGGGTTCTTCTTGATCGTAGCGGTTGTTGATTAGTTTTGCCCGTTGTTGATCAGCCCGTTTTCGATTTCTTATCCGTATAATAATCATTTGTTTCTATCCATGCATCTCATCTTGGTTTTTTGGAGTTAGTTGGGTTTATTTTGTGTGGGAAGTTTATTTTGGGATCACCACATCTCTTGGAAGCATTTCAGTTTCCTAACCGTATAATAATCGTCATATTATTAGTTTATATCCATACACCAAATCTCCAACCTTTTAAAAACGTTCGGTCAACTAAAGAATATATTTTTCCTCCTGTTTCTAGATCGTTCCATGCCAGTACCTGTTGCAGCCAGTGCGGAGCGGAGAGCGCCACCTCTACGCCCAGCATCTCAAGTCCCTGGCCTTCTCTGTCTTCACCCAGTGTCGACGCCCACTGCCCGGCTCCACCCACTTCAAGGCCCTGACCGGCTTCGGCCCCGGGCTGGCCATCGACACGGCGCTCAAGAGCCCAGAGGTAATCACTAGGACTGTTGTTGTTGTTGTGGTGCAGCAGGCTGTTAATCTGTTAGCTGTAAGTTAACTGTTAAGCACAATGGCCACATTTCAAACCTGTCAAACACAGTGGTTGGCAAAGAACAAAGAAGCCCTGGGTTCAAACCGAGCTGGGGCTTTAGGAGCTTATATTTCTCCTCATGTTCACCAGGCTAAGCATGGCTAAGCGTGCCTTTCCATAGAAAAATAAAGGCAAAATACTAGGGGTGTGAATCTTTCGGTATCTCACGATACGATTCGGTTTCTTGGGGATTCGATTCTAAATCGGTTCTCGATTCAGTACGTAGGGGTACTAACTTCAGGATCTACTCCAGTCCGCTGTGCGCTAAGAAAGGTGGTGTGGCAAATTATGGCATGAAAGCAGAGTAAAGTGTGTATAAGATTATGTAGTTTTAATATTTGAAAAAGTTATATCCACTGATCAATAATGTTAACATTTTATAAATCGAATTTTGGAAGTTGTGAATCAGAATCATAGAAGATAAGAATTGTGATTCTTGCGTGAATCGATTTTTTTTATTTTATTTTACACCCCTACGAAATACCATGACACACCACTTGCTTAAAGGAATCTAAAGGAGCTGATTGGGATTGACCAGATGAGAAATATTCTTAACAATAACCAAGCTCATCGCCAAAGCAATCTGTGTTTGTGTCCCAGTGTTGTTTTTGTTTTTCGTGTCTCATAATCGACTCTACCATTGGTTAGTTTTTGCGTGGCACACGCTGAACTATAGCGCGGTTTTCCCTCTCCCCTGGTGCAGAGGCCAGAGTGTGTGCGTCTGTACACGCCGCCCTTCATCCTGGCGCCCATCAAAGACAAACAGACGGAGCTGGGCGAGACGTTCGGCGAGGCGTCGCAGAAGTACAACGTGCTGTTCGTGGGCTACTGCCTGTCCCACGACCAGCGGTGGCTGCTGGCCTCCTGCACGGACCAGCACGGCGAGCTCCTGGAGACCTGCATCATCAGTATCGACGTCCCCAACAGGTAGCCACTGCCCTCCGTAGCCGGTCGGACCAGTACACGTGCACGTCTTTACTGTTCTACGTAGGGGAGCAAATCTTTCCGTATCTTTTCATTTCTTGGGGTCACGATTCGATTCTAAATCGGTTCTCGATTCAGTACATAGGGGTACTAACTTCAGGATCTACTCCGGTCCGCTGTGCGCTAAGAAAGGTGGTGTGGCAAATGATGGCATGAAAGCAGAGTAAAGTGTGTGTAAGATTATGTAGTTTTTATATTTGAAAAAGTCATATCAACTGAGCAATAATGTAAACACAAAAGGCAAACCTAAAACAAAATGAAATTTTTAATATTGTTGGAAGTTGTGAATCGATTCAGAATCATAGAATATAAGAATTGCGATTCTTGCGTGAATGGATGTTTTCCCACACCCCTCGTTCTAAGTGGCCGTATGTTGTTGCAGGGCTCGGAGGAAAAAGGGCTCCGCCAGGCGAGTGGGCTTGCAGAAGCTGTGGGACTGGTGTCTCGACCTGGTGCAGGTGACATCACTGCCCTGGAGAGTTGTGATTGGACGGCTGGGCAGGATGGGCCACGGAGAGCTGAGAGGTAATGTAGCATGCAGTTTTGCAAATTGTAATAGGATCACGTAATGTCCATTTCATCCATCCAATCACGCTCTCTCACTAACATGCATGTTGTGACTTCCTGGTTTGCAGACTGGAGCATTCTGCTGAGCAGGAGAAACCTGCAGTCGCTCAGCAAGCGCTTGAAGGAGACCTGCAAGATGTGCGGCATCTCGGCCGCAGACACTCCCAGCATCCTCAGCGCCTGCCTGGTCGCCATGGAGCCGCAGGGCTCCTTCGTCATCATGCCAGGTAAACGCCAACCGAAAGCTACACCAACACTGTGATATGTCATCTCTGTTGGCGATTGCGGTCGTTCAAGAGTCGTGGGCTAAAACCGCATTCTCCCCCCCTTCCATTTCAGACTCCGTGTCAACGGGCTCGGTGTTCGGCCGCAGCACCACGCTCAACATGCAGACGTCGCAGCTGAGCACGCCGCAGGACACGTCGTGCACGCACATCCTTGTGTTCCCCACGTCGGCCGTGGTGCAGGTGAACACCAACACCACGGAGCCCATCGACCTCAACTTCAACCCCATCAACCCAGGTGAGTGACGGCCACAGCACGACCAGGGCGTTGTCCATGGCTCTGACAGTCTGCACCACCAGTTCAGGAGATTTGTTTTTCTGTCACTGATGATGGACAATAAAGTTCTAGTCTTTGTTGGGGCCCGCATCAAGACATGACGACATGCAGCAATTTACCACAACCAGTTGGAACAAAGGGCCAATGAAGTGCAATATGTATTGTTTTAATGAACACAAAAAGACAAGTCTCCACACTATGACACAAATACTATGACATACTGCAGTGCAGGCGTGTGCTGCCGTGGTTGATTTCAAGTCTAGTCTTCCATGTGAAATGGCTTTAAAAACACAAATGTCTATATAATAACTGTTCTTTTCATTCCAGATGGGTCGGAAGGGATGGGCTTCCTTGAGCTGTTTGACCACGACTTGGTAGACCCCGACCTCATAAACATCCTGCCCAACTCGCCCACCACCTCCCCGGTACACTCCCCCGGATCCCACTACCACCAGGGAGGAGACAGCAAGGTCAGCCCCGGTGCATTCATACCCGGCCCCCAAGCCCTCTAGTGTTAGGAAGCCGTTGTGTACAATGTTCTCCTCACATGGATGTGAGGAGACTGTAATTCACCCAGCTTTGCGTAGGTTACTGGTACCGATTTAAAAACTGCTCTCAATGCAGAATTTGTAAGAGAAAGAACATTTGAATTTGAATATATACCATCACGGTAGTTCATGGCAAATGTTATCTGAAACTAGACACTTTACTATTTTATCTCCTACCCGTTTTTTCAGAACCTCCATTTTATATAATATGAACACATATTATATATAATATGAACACTTTTCATTTCAGCAAGAGTGACCATTAGAAAGGCTGTACGATACATCACCACTTCTTCCTAAGCAATGTTGTTAACGGCTGTTGTTGTCGTTTGTATTGCAGGGCCACAACACGGACCGCATGGAGTCCCACGAGGAGGCCCTCAACATCCTGCAGCAGCCCATGGCTCTGGGCTACTTCATCTCCACAGCCAAGGCCGGGCCCCTCCCAGACTGGTTCTGGTCCGCCTGCCCACAAGCCAAGAACCAGTGCCCACTCTTCCTCAAGGTAGCGTAGCCCAATTTAGCCTAGAGCAGTGGTTCCCAACCTTGGGCTCGCCTGATATATGAGATGCATATGAGGTCGCAGGAGATTGCTGACATAAGCTACAGACATTTTAGAAAACAATTTTCATACAGACATCCTGTATATACATTCTGAGAGCCGATCTGTACACATCTACACACAGTATATGGTTATGCATGTTTTAACTAGCATAGCCCTGCAACAACACACCGCCACTCAGAACTAGGTGCTAGCATCGGTCAGATCTGTGAAGGTAAAGCATTTCTTCCTGACCTCTCTCCCAGGCGTCCTTGCATCTGCACGTGTCTTCTGTCCAGTCAGACGAGCTTCTCCACAGCAAACACTCCCATCCGCTGGACTCGAACCACACCTCTGATGTGCTCAGGTGAGGCGACCGACGACTTGAGGATTTGCATAGTGAAATAAACCGCTGGACATCAAGCAATGTTACCATACCTGTGTTTTTTTTTTTTTTGGTTAGTTATAAAAGGGTACATTCAGTTAATCCGGTTCTCGGGAATGCATCTGAACAACTCTTGTGTGTGTATTTGTTTGATGCCGGCAGATTCGTGCTGGAGCAGTACAACGCCCTCTCCTGGCTGACGTGCGACCCTGCAACGCAAGACCGGCGCTCGTGCCTGCCTGTTCACTTTGTGGTGCTCAACCAGCTGTATAACTTTATCATGAACATGCTCTGAACTCTGTGAACGACGCGGTCCGACGGCTACCGTGGAAGGGGATCACTGTTCCTTGAAAATCGTGGATTTTTTTGTTTGTTGACCATATAACAAAAAAAAAGGAAGGGATCCCGCCGTGCTCTGGCAGGAAGTGACCTCTCACTCCACCACGGAGAAGGTAGAGCACGCAGAGAGAAAGAGGGAGAACGGCGTCTCTTCGTACCGGTGTCGTCAATGCAACCACGACTGACTGGGCCTTTTCAATCAAGCCAATGCCAAGAATTCATTTTAGCATTTCGGATGATCAAGGGACTTTTCATAAAGGAGAATAAATTGTCTTTTTAATGACTGTAGATTGCAATCTATGAAATTTTATCCTAATGAAATGCCTGCATATATTATTTATTGTAAGTTTTTAAATGTGGAATTTTTAATGCTTAATATCTTTTATATATTACAAATCCTAGAGGGTGTGTACATTGCCATCTCACTGTAAAGGAATTGGTTTCGAAAAAGTGGTGTAATTTTCTCAATTACAGTTACGAAAAAAGAAGCTGTTCAAGTGGATTTGCTGTAGATTGCTTGTAGAGTATTATTTTTCCAGAGGGTACATACCTTTTTATTGCCATGCTGTAAAGATGAAGTAGGCTGGCCTGGGCATTTGTGTCCCACCCAACGAGTGGATGAGACTTACCTCTCTGGGCTAATGGTGCCAGAGTCTCCCGCACAGTCAAAACTCACCGAGCTCTGACAAAGAGGAGGGAAAGGTACATTGTCAGATTATATATTTTATATAACAGATTTAGGTAATTGTGTGTGTGTGTATATGTGTAAATATAATTGTGTGCCGCTACTGGTACAGCTTCAGTTTTAGGAATAAAGTGCGTCTACGTAATTTCGTTGTGCTCATTTATTTTATGTTTTTATTTATGACAACTACTGGTACACGTGGTGTGTTCATCGTGGAGTACTCCTGGAGAGATTCGCTTTGCATTGAATATGTTCGATGGACAAATGCCTTTTAAAAGATGGATCCAATTGACAAATATGCTTGACAGATCGATGAAGGACTTTGGGCTTCATGAGGTTCAATGCCAGGTAAGAGTTCCTCAATTAAGAAATGGATACAACGCTACCTGCACTAAACTGATTTAGCCGCTAAGTGAAAATGGAATTTGCTAATCAAGAGGAACAAGGAGCCACGGCTCATCCAATCACAGTCTTAGATCCTGCTTAATTTAATCCAATTAGAGAGTGGTTAAATGATTCATCCAAGAGCCAGTCAGACTGGTGGAATTGTGCACATCGGTTCACTGTTTGGAATGTCGATAACTCAATTAGCCAAGCCAGTGCCAAAGCCTGCCATTTAGAAATGGCTGTTTTTCTTTAGCTAGCACAAATACGTATAAGCCTATACTATGAGTTCCTGTCAGTAGAACGCGTCAAGGAACAACCGATATCTGGGCGGTCGAATTAGACAAACAATAATGCGTTAAAAATGAGTTATTACAAACTCATTTTTTAATAATAATGAATTGCACTTTTCAAGACACCCAAAGCACAAATACATTGTGTGTGTGTGTGTGTGTGAGAGAGAGAGAGAGAGAGAGAGAGAGATATGACACCTCACATTACCAGTGTGTAGCACCCACCTGATGCACAGCTGCCTGTATGCGCCAGAACACTCACCACCCATTGGCTCTCATAGTGGAGAGCTGAGGAAGAGCGGGGGCTTCATTAGGGGGCCAGGTTGTGAATTTGGCCAGGACACCGGGGTTAGAACCCCTACTCTAGCGACGAGTGCCATGGGATCTTTAGTGACCACAGGGAGTCAGGACCTCGGTTTAACGTCGCATCCGAAGGACAGTGCTCTTCGACAGGTCAGAGCCCCCATCTCCGTCCCGGGGCATTACCTAGGCCAGAGGGATGAACACCCTCTACTGGCCCTCCAGCACCTCTACCGGCCCCAGCTTGTCTCCCATCCAAGGATGGACCAAGCCAGCCCTGCTTAGCCTCCAGAGAAACCAGCAGCGCTAGGAAGGTAGGTGGCCACGGTGCTGGATGCTATATTAAGCAGTGAGGAAAACTGCTTAATATAGCATCATGTAACCTATATTGTAGTACTTCAGATATAATACCTCTTCAATGAAAACACACTGCTGCTCTATATATTGTTAATGGCATTCAAATGACAAGGTCTTAGCAGCTTAATGAGATTAGCACAAGCTGTAGGGAGCAGTTAATGGCCTTTCCTGGTGTGGGTAAGTAACCTCGACTAATTGACCAGGAGCCCCAGCTGACACTGGCTTACGCAACAGGTGGTTCTCTATGTAATGGACTCCCACTAGACCAGCACATCATGCCACTCAACTAGGATTTAGAAGACATAAGTACATTGTCAACAACTCATAGTCATTGTATGGGGTACTATAGCATTGGTGTTGTCAAGTCATCACAGCAGCAAATGCATTAATGCATACATTGTTTATTTGACTTATTTTTCAATTCTTTAATTTGATATGCACTATACAATAGCCAGTTCTTTGTGAAAGAAATACATCAATCAATATTTAAGTTAATATTTAATTAGGGTGTTTTGGGTATAATTTAGGGTCTCTAGACTTCTCATTGGAATAACTATAGCTCAACAACAGGTGAAGTAATTGGGTGAGAGCGAGAGAGAGAGAGGGAGAGAGAGAGAGAGAGAGAGAGGCAGTAAAACAGAGAGAGGGAGAGCGAGAGGCACGTGAAGCATTTACTTTCCCCATAGTAAGTGATACAGACACGCTGAAGGAGCTGTCAGTCAGAGGTCCGTAGTTCTTCAGCTGCTGCCTTTGCCTAAGTGAGTATGTTGGTTTGCTTTTTATTTTTACTTTTTGGGAGGATACTGTAAAGTAAATGTCAGACACAAGCCTATTCATAGATCGTTTTCAAATTAAGACTAAATGGCCAAAGGGTGCTAATTGTTCTTTGGTGGTTGTTGTTTTTTAACTATCGCCTGTGCTATATTTAGCATTATTCAGAAATTGCATCAATTATGCAGCTATTACTGTATAATAAAAATATATATATCCATTTTGTGGCCAAAAACAAAGCAACTTTATTAGATTAAGATATTTCTGTTGCTCTTCAAGCAGGATAACATTTCCAAGGACAGAAAATGTCTTCTAAACCATAAGCTAATCTTGACTTTATTAGAAAGGAGCCTTGACGTTATTGGATTGGCTCTTGTGACTGACATTTCACTAGAGTGTATGCAGTAGTGACTGTGAGAGTCACACTTGAATGTAATAAACACACATTTGCTTCATGTGAAGCCAGGTGTGGCATTCCCATAGCCTGTCTGCCACTCTGCCCTAAAATATAATCCGCTAACTCATGTTTAAGTTAACAGAATATGGAGAAACTGTTATGTATGCTTCTAGGGTGTTACTTATTTTGTTTGTATATTACATGGTGGTTTTGACACCCATAAATTCCAATGTGAACCATTTATTGATAGGACTACTGCTGCGATCCACTACCATCTGAACAGTGGATCTGCCGTCTTATTTTGTATTATTCATAATATAAATACATTTTAACGTTCTTAAGAAAGCCTTACTTTACACACTACTAGTGTGTCTGCATAATTGTGTCTGCACAATTACGAAAAAGACAAACTATCACTTATATTTTTTCTATACGTTTTGTTATATGGTGAGGTTGGCAGAAGCTGAGGGCTGTACATCAGTCCCATTGCTGACTATTGCTCACTAACAGCATTACTAATCAGGTGTCCTTGGAACGGATGGTTCCCAAACTAATTAAATGGATTTAGTACCAGGTGTTCCTCTCGTGGATAATCCACGGTGTCGTCTAACAAGGAGGTTTCATGCTTACAAAATTAAATGTTCATGGTAATGGTAAGACCCTGAAGGAAAATGTGGATCAAATAAAAATTGACGTTGATACGTAATAAGACTCGAGCAGATGTCAACATAATAGGGTGCAAAATGGTCCTGAAACTGACTGGCTTAAAAAATATCAGCACCTACAAATTGTACTTTTATCACAGATGCATCAGCTGCATGGTGAATGTCATTACTTATTGATTACTTATTGATCTGGCTCAAATGCATTTGCACTCAAAAGCAACTTCTGAATTTGCTTTACTTTCCAGCCTCTCATCTCCTCTCCTGGAGAAAAATACCTTGTGGGGGAACTCAACTAGACCACCGTCCCAGTATGTTTTCAATCACAGAAGCCCCTGAGACGAATCCCCCCGCTCCACGAAGAAGCTTATTAATGCCCCTCTCCTACGGTCAAAAAAAAACTGGTACGTTGTTAACAACTACATTTCCCAGCATCCCTCATTGTGAGCTTATTACTATAACTGTTATGTTGTGTCCTACAGTGATGTGTTCTCATTCTCTTCTAGATTACAACATCCTGCCCAGTCAGGAGCTGAGGTCCTACTTGTTATGTTCCCAGCAACCCGCTATGGTTGAGCCCACTCAGGTCCATCAGCATCAACACACTCACCAGCAGGCCCTCACTCGTCTCCTACACCCGTCTCTGGCCATCTCACCGGCCCCATTCTTCATGAGGACCCAACATAGCTATGTAAGGAGATGTGCTCTTATATTTATTTTATTGTGATGTGATAGTATTCCATGCACAACCTGTATGTAGGATTTGTGCTTATTCTGTTGGTTGCGTGTTTAGTCAAATGTGTGCTTGTGCCCTTGTGCTAAGTGACACAATTTGATACAGCTTGACTCAAGTTAGGGCGCTCGACTCCCAGCCAAAAGGTACTGAGTTCAATCCCCAGTCCCCATGCCTACCCGTAGGCATCCTAGAGCAAGACCCCCACCAGCTCATTAATGACATGTATCTGAATTCACTGTAGATATCTTTGGATAAAAGTGACTTGAACCCTTATTTCTCATGCCCCTGTATCTCACTTGCATATATACCTTAACCACCCACTTATTCAGCAGGCACTGGAGTCTCTGTCCAGAACAGAACAGAGAACACAACCATTTGTCCTCTTCACTGCTTCCCCCAGAACCTCACAAGTCCTCATCCAGCCAAAGGTAGGTCAATACACATACATTTAGGAATATAATGTATGCTACAAATACACATCCAGCAAAGCCTGTGTAAGTCACTTGAAAAGCTGCATTCTTTTACATTGTATTTCTTCTTACCAGCCAGGGAAATGGGGAGCGATGCATGTCTGCATTGCCTGGCAGATTCATCACCATAAGCAGAGAGTCCAGGTAACGGATTGATCAGAAGTTATTGCACATAACGGCATACTACAGTTGCCGTGTCTGTACTTCCAACATATGTTTGTTTGCTTTTTCTCAACAGAAGACATTTCTTTCTCTTGCAAACCAAACCACGGTTATACACGAAAACAGGAACCTAGCCCATTCCTCACACCCAATTCCAAGTGAGTTCAAGCTAAACATTAGCATCCTGTGGAAGTCCCATCTGTACAATCCTAATGTACGACTTTAGAAGCAAGTTTGCATTTCAGAAGCTATCCAAGCTATCTGCAGTAGCTGTCCATGCAGGATAGTCTAGTAGTTGGGTGTTTGACTCCCAGCCGAAAGGTTCTGGGTTCAAACCCTAATGTCAGCTGTCTACCTGTTGGCGTCCTTGAGCAACCTGCTCATTAATGACATGTACCTAAAAAGCATCACTGTCACTTTGGATAAAGTGTCTAAATGGCTAGTAACAGACAATACCACACTTAAAAGCAATTCACACCAATAACCAATAACTCCATTGCGTATTCTCCCAGAGGCTTCCCACGGCTGGTCAACCTCATCCTTTAAGAGGATGGTGTCTGACTGTGAGAGGAGGACACAGCCCCCCCTGCACCTAGCAGACATACTGAAGCAGGAGGAGGAGGGAACGGAGGAAAAAGAAACAACTCAGGCACAACCTCACACAGAAACATCCCAGCATGAAACAAGAGCCACTCCCGGACGCATTGGTCACCGCCGGGAGTCCGGCGACTCGAGGAAACAGGGACTTAACGAGAGCGAAAGCGTGCATGTTAAAGTCAAAAGGATGAGACAAGGGGAGTTCAGCGAGAACCTGCTTCATCACGGCCATCCTTTGAGGAAAGCGTCTCCTTGCCTGACCACCATGGCGGTGCAGAAAATCACCATCGGCAGCGAGGTGATGGCTTTATCTCCGTTCAGGGGTGCGTATGAGTGTGGCGACGCAAGCATGAGATTCATGTCCAGTGCGAGGTCTGAGAAGATCTCCTGTCCTGCTTCAGCTTGGAGGCCTCTGTGGAGTCGGCAACTCAACATGGATCACTGGGAGAGGGTCTGCTCCGTGAATGATTGTGAAAGGAGCAGGATGCCGGAAGTAGAGTGGGGGCACACAGACTATGAAGGTTGCCATGTCTTCAAAGGGAAGGAGATGTTTCACTCTGTTAAAGTAAATGGCCCTCAGTATTACCAGCCTTCTCCTGGCTGTTATGCTACTGTGGGTGGAATGGATCCAAACACCATGTATCCGACGCCTTCCTTTTCAGAGGACAGATTTGTACAACAGAACCAACATGTGTTCAGTGTACAGCAAGCTCGACTCCAGAACCTGGCAGGACAGGCCATGCACCCTGAGGTCCACATTGATCAGTTTCATACTAAAAGCCCCATTACTCCAGAGTATTTTGACTTTTATTTTTGAGATCACTTCAAGGAAATCTCTCATTCCTTGGATACTGTTCAGTGCAGTAACTGTTTTTATTTCAATAGAATTGCCTTTTTCAGATGAATGCCTGCCATTTTATATTGAAAAATACCTTTAAATAATGTACTAACTATATTCAAAAGAAACATTAAACCAATATTGAGAAAGTTGTTTTAATGCTCACAAAAAATTTACAAATAAAACTATGAACAAACCATCAAAACGGTTTAAAACAGGAACACATTATTGTAAACTATCTTCTAATAAATAAACTGGCTTTTCAATATTAAATAACTCCAACAGTGCTAATGTCAGTCTATAGTTGCATAACATCTAATTCCATAAGAAGAAAAAAATGGAATTGGAACAAAACTAGACCTTCAACTTACCGAACATTGAAATAAAAAAATAAAAGCGCGACTCTTCTATCTCTACAAAGTGTCATTAACTCCATATGAACTCTGAGTTAGACTTTAGTTGTATTTTACAGACACTGGCCATTCTTATATTCAAGATACTAGTGGCTACAATTCACTTGTGGTCTTACAATAAAATCGTTGATAAAAAATAATTTCTTGATTTTCTTTTTTTTTAAAGAACAGTGACACTCAAAGAAAAGCAGTGTCTCCACTTAGACTTCCTGGTCACCTCTCTCCTGTATAAATACAATCATGGCGATATGGGCCAAGAAAAACAATCTATTCCTTAAAACTATGATATGCATATGAATTTAAAACATATGGTCCACTGAACTTCATAGGAACATTAAATCACAAGATCAGGGATTTCACACCACATCCATGCCCAGGCCCCTGGCCACCTCCGTCAGGGCCTGCACCGCCCCGGACGTGGCACTAGAGTCACAGTCCTCCAACAGCAGTCCCCCGGGCTCATCCTCGATGTGGGGGATGCTGTTCATCACGCAGTACACCGGGGAGTCACTGCCCCGGGGGCTGGGCTGGGAAGACACATCCTCACCGCCGGACACCTCCGACGAGGAGCTGCCGGAGGAGGAGCAACAGGAGGAGGACGGGGAGGTGGAGCCTGCCGGAGGACAGGCGTGGCTCCTCTCGGGGCCTCTGGAGGTCTGCTTGGCCCGGGGGCCGGGGCCCCTCCGGTGGATCTGCCGCTTCTTCTCCATGTTCTTTATGATCTCCTGGGTCACCTCCACCGTCTCGAAGCGCACCATGTTGAGGGTCAGGTAGCCGTCCTCGTTCTCCTTGTACCTGGGGGGGAGGGGAGCTGTAGTTGCTTCATCTCAAATTAGAGATTTTAAATCTCAATGTGTTCTCTACCTGAATAAAGGTTAAATAATAATAATTTCTTTTTTGTTGTTTTATGTTTTTTTCTGAATTTCTTTATTTGGTTGATAAAGTTGATCTTATCTTGACTGTAGACATATAGGAGGCGTAGACTGAAACGAGGCCTGAAGGATGGGTACCTGAAACGGGAGTGTCCTGACGGCCATTTCAGCTGGTGCTTCTTGCGCAGGTGTAGTGTCAGCGTGTAGCACCAGGAGAACGTCTTCTCACAGATGTGACATTTGTATCTGGAGATCATTCCACCCTGTTTCAATCATCCCAGATATTAAATCATTCAAGAAGACACCACAATCCACCAACAATCACCAAAATAATCCTAAAAACTGTTACATCCTAACAGACTATTTATTATTACTATTTACTCTTCAGACATTTTAGCGGATGCTTTTATCTAAAGTGACTTACAGTGAATTTTAGATGCATGGCATAAAAGGAGCAAGCTAGGGTTAGGGCATCTTGCTCAAAGGCGCCTACTACACGTAAATAGCACACACTGGGGATCGAACCCAGAAGTTTGAGTCGAAGAGTCGAATACCCGAACCACTAGACCAGTGACTCAACTGGTGGGTCGCAGAGCATATGCCAAACCTTAATCTTTAGAAAGAAGCCCATGAATTAACTAATGTTTCAATGTTGATTCATGTTTCAATGGCTTACTATTTCATTGAGTTTAGCCGTACATGAAGGCATTGTTGATTACTGCAATATTGGTAAATACATTTTGTATTTTTGGGTCGTGACTTAATGACACGTGGATCCTGAGGCTAGACCAGTTGAGAACCACTGCTCTAGACTATCCCGGGCATGAGACTGGCTGACGGACCTCGTGCATGCGTCGGTAGTGCTGGCGCATGGTGTGGGTCATGCGGGAGGAGTAGTCGCAGCCCTCCACCGTGCACTGGTAGGTAGCCCCCTCGTTGTGGGTCTCCATGTGCTTCCGCAGGTCAGGCTGGTTCTTGAAGCTAGTTCAGGAATACACAAGTCGAAGCAGAAAATGTTGTTACTGTCCAACAAGGTTGGACCCATGAGTCAATTTATTCCATTATTGGAATGAATTAGAAAAAACACCTGATATTAGGGTCCCCCCCCATTTTATTCATATTTAATGTCAGTTATATTAGTTCCACTGTTTAAACGGTTGCTCTTTTTTTGCCTCATCACAGCAAATAACACATAAAATAAGGCAGAGCTCATTTTTGTTCAATAAAGCTTAAAAGTTCCAATTCCATGTCGTCATGTCTTGCACATTTTTCGAGATTCTGAGACAGAAAAATCTGCGTTAACGTTAAATACGTTCACCTCTTCAGAAACATAAGTCCTCTTAAATCAATCCCCTAGTCGGACACAAGCATCGGTTTCACTGTATGTACTCACAGAGGCTGTTAGTTCCATGTATATCTCCCATGTTCATGTGTAAAGCGATGCATAAAAGGGGCTCATGCAGCGACCATGCAACCCCCTGCCCGGCTGTAGCGATGTCGAGCTGTAATACCTGCTCTCACAGAAGTCACACGAGAAGGGCCTCTCGTCACAGTGGCGGAACTTGATGTGTATCTTCAGAGTAGCCAGGGTCGTGCAGGTCATGTCACACAGAGGACATTTTATATGATTCACTGCAGGCGGAGGGAGTCAAAACAAAACCGTGTGGCTTACAATCAGAGACATGCGGTACAACAGCAGCAATGTGTCTATTTCTCGTGTGTTTATTTCTGTATTTACCATGCTGTCTCACGTGGTCCCTCAAGAGCCTCTCGTTGGCGAAAGCTTTCCCACAATGTTCACATACGAGAGATCCTGTCGGAATACATATCAATCAATACAGTGATCTATAATGATCTCCAATCTCATTTTTATAATCAATGTAACGGTTGAGACGACTGGTCAAACTTGTTAAAGAAGAACCGTGTAAGATTTAGACAATCTTATCAATATGGCTACAATACTTCTACATTTCTTTTCCCTTTAAACCCCAGTTTCCATATCTCACACTTTCCCAGAAGAAAAAAATGAATATGTGCAAATTCCAAATGTGCATAACAACCGGTTACTCCATCAGGCATGCAAGTGTTCTTATTCTTCTTCTCACCCTCTGGCTCAGCCTGCCTGTGGAGGTGGTCAAAGAACTTTGTGTTGCTGGAGAACATGCAGCCGCACGTGGGACAGGCCACCACCTTCTCCTGGGTGTGGCTTCGCAGGTGCTCCCTCAGACGGTACTTGATCTTAAAGAAGGCATCGCAACCTGCAACAGAAAGGGCAGGCCACATAGCTCAACCCTAGGTCAACACGTGGGGCAAAGGCTGCGCTCCAGAAACATTTCCTATGTCCTATTCCTCCTACCTATTGCTTGTTCACTATACCCCTGAGGAGACAAGCAGGAGCAGCTGCTTCCTAATCGTTAAAGGTGACGTCGACTGTTGATTATCTGTACCAATCACTATGGACAGACTTGCTCTAATGGTGTATTTCTAATGACGTAGTTGAAACATTGCCAAAGCACCTTCTGTGTATGATACACTCATGTACCCTCAGTCTGAAACTCATTTGCGAGGTAGAGGGGAATCAGTATAGAAGTATTGGAGCACAGTGTGTCAAACACCCATGAGACATGAGGCGTTGTATTAAGAGTAGAATTAATTTGGTCATGTGACCTGATCCTACCTGCCCATTGGCAGAAGATGGCCTGCTGCTGCTGGGGCAGAGGCTGCTGCTCTGTGCAC
Organism: Trachyrincus murrayi; assembly: GCA_900323305.1. Classification (NCBI taxonomy): domain Eukaryota; kingdom Metazoa; phylum Chordata; class Actinopteri; order Gadiformes; family Macrouridae; genus Trachyrincus; species Trachyrincus murrayi. The sequence continues at coordinate 23,516 of OOFB01000651.1, forward strand.
TGCACATGGTTGTCGGCGTGGCGATAGAACCATTCAGGATTGTTGAACGTACTCTGTTGAAGAAGATTCCAAAAACAATTTCAATGATCAATGTTCATCAATCCTCAAGTGCACTTTTAAAAACGGCCCCCATTTTACCACCAGGCGTAAGACCGATAAGCCATTTCAAAATATATCCATCGCTGCTCATTGCAACGATGTGAACGGTCTAGTTTCAGAACATTATCTTGTGATTCTTTTGCAAGCAGTTTCATCGCGAATCTTTGATCCGAACCGGGCTGTAAACAGCTCTCCAACACTACAACATACATCACAGTGCTGCCACAGGCAGAGGAGTCCTGCCGAGCCCTCAGAGGAGAGGTTGTTGCAGTGCAAGTCCTGCTTGCAGTTGGGGAGGTCGAGGTGAGTCTTCAGCAGCTGCCCACCGATGAACTTCAGCTTGCCGTGGTAGGTGTGGAAGTGAGCATGGACCTCCAGCTCCCTGGGACTACCCATGGCCAGGAACTCACAGCCCTTCCACAGACACGCATAGTCATCTACACACAAGCACAGCACAAAACACATTCATATATTATTCCCCAATACAATCTGCTTGTCTACCAAGACAGCACAACGAAACAATTTTAAACACAGATATTTGAACAAGAGTCATATTGCAACATTATTTGAACATAACATACTGTACAGATTAGCTCTCGCTCACCAAGCTCCTCCATGGCATCTCCGTCTCCTAAATGGTCCTTCAAGTGTAGTGACATATGCTCACTCAGCTCCTCCATGGTTTTGCCTCTGAAGGTGCACGAGGCCCACTCGCACTGCACCAGCAGACTAGACAGCTTCTTCGTCTTTGCCATGGTAACAGATTCATTAATGGTGTGTCCTCGCCACCTGGGCACAAGGTGACAAAGAGTCAAGGACGTAGCTTGGAATACTTCTACATATGGGCTACCCCAAGTTACTGTGTTAACTATGATGATCTGAATACAATAGATTCAAAGTACTATCAAAGCACACTGAAAGTTGTTCTTGGTGAGTTTATCGTGGCTCAACATCGCACCCTTTGCCCCCTGTGGATGTTGTTCAACTTGGGGATATGTTGTAATTCAGAGACATGCTAACATGCTAATTGCAATGTCAAGTTCTGAACTTCAGCAGTAACCTGTATACGTGTTTAATATTTAATTTAGGTCTTGGTCCTGGTCTCTGCCAGCTAGTTGTCAACAAGATTAAGAACATAGCCGTGTTGTTGTCGTCCGCAGCTAACATCATGATATACTGTTTACAACAGGGGGAAACACGAAACGTACTAAGGTGTTATCACACGTCAATGTCGTCCTCTGAACACATCTGACAAAAATGGTTAAATGACGATATTACCTTTGTTACACACTTGTGGCTGTTCCCTCCGCGGATCTCCGCTTTTCCCTCCACTGTTTTGGTTCACTTCCTGTCAACTAGAAGGCGGTACCGTTTCTTCTTCGTGTGCAAATAATTGGCACGTATGGGGCTCGTACATCAGAATGCATCATGGGAGTTTTTGTTGGTGATTCTCCGCCATATTGAGAGGACTCCAGAGAGTTGTAGTACTGTGAAATCCTAAATCAAGGTAAATATACTATATCAGCATACCATAACCCAGGCTAATGAAAACCGTCTCGCATGAGAAACGCTGCGGCAGTTTCAAACACAACAATGTCTTCCCATAATGACAAATAATTTCACGGTTAATTACTAAACAATGACCAAAAAACCATTACTACCAACACAATAACTAACATTCCAATGTTCCTATGCTTCCAAAATGCTCCTCGCTGTACCAGAGTGTTACAAACACTTTGTCCTAAATAGAAGATTAATGAATAGACCATATATCTATCTATCTATCTATCTCTCCATCTATCTATCTCTCTATCTCTCTATCACATAATTCTGCATATGCATGTACCCAATGCACCCATACACATTCACATGCCAAGGAGATGAAATAAGATGAGCAATATTAGCTCTTCTACAGGTATATAGTGGTGCATACAGTATAAGACATTATATATAGCTGTATACAATCTATCTATCTATCTCTCTATCTATCGATCGATCTATTTGTCTGTCTGTCTGTCTGTTTGTCTGTCTTTCCTTCAATATAGTATGTCCACTAGAGGTCATAATTATCTCTCTTTCGACATGTCACTGATGTTCTTACACTTATACTTCATATATTTCGGAAGGCAAAAGAAGAAAAACTTTGAAATTCGTGCTGATAAAATATTGGAGATTTAGAAGTGTGACTATAACAGAGAGTGATTATTCCCTCTCAGTCCTCAATTGACAAATCATTTGCCAAATATTTAAAAAGGTTTATAGTGTATTGTTAATGACAATTGAAGAATATGACGTCTGCTTTTGAAATTAACAGCTTTCAAGTTTCAAGATATCATATGGACTGTTAAGCAAAAAAAATAGAGACACACTCCATAAATTAGCTTCATGCCTCGTGACTCGTGAACAAGTCAACGGCGCTGTTTAAATACAGTAAGCTAATCTGAGTGCAAAGACCCAGCCAGACGAGTCTGGTAGAGAGACAGCGTTGCATTAGCCTGCTTCAGTGCCATTTCTTATCTTCTGTTGCATTTTTAATGGCATGCCGCAAACCCAAGACCCCACAACACCTGAATTATTAATGCGGCTTTAAGCCAGGATGATTCTGAAGCAAATGACCACTACCACGCTTAAGTGATTAAACAAATACATGATTATGTTATTAACATTAATTTTGATCATTCTATTGGTTTCCATTGTATAGTTATAAAGGACACATTGAAAAACTTCATAAAAATAACTTCAAATGTGTGTGTGTGTGTGTGAGGTAGGGGGGTGATCACTAGGCCCACACATTGTTTGGGACGTGTGTTGAACAGCCAGAGGATAGCACCACATGCTTGATATCAGATGAAGACACATATTGACCCGCACACACCCACACACACACATACACACACACACACACACACACACA
>OOFB01000652.1:14479-29479 GCA_900323305.1 Trachyrincus murrayi
GCGGGGCGGGGGCGGGGCGGGGGGGGGGGGGGGGGGGGCCCCCAGGCCGGGGGGGGGGGGGGGGGGGGGGGGGGGGGGGGGGGGGGGGGGGGGGGGGGGGGGGGGGGGGGGGGGGGGGGGGGGGGACATAGCCGTGCACATTAGGCGAAAGGTTCTGGGTTCCAACCCCCAAGATGCCTACCCCTTCTTATTAATGGCATGCATCCTAAAAAAAAAGGCATCTTTGCATGACTTTGGCACATTGTGGTTTGAAGCCAGCGTGTTACAGCCGGGAGTCTTCCACACGAATCACGAGACTCCACTCACTCGAGGGACTCTGGGATGGTGCACATGTGCAGGGGCATGAGGCCGTCTTCGGAGACGGCGTTGGCGTCGGCCCCGTGGCTCAGCAGCAGCTTGGTGCACTCGGCCTGGCAGCTCTGGCAGGCCTCGTGTAGCGCCGCGCCGCCGCCGGGCGCTAGCTCCACGTCGGCCCCGCGTTGCAGCAGCAGACGCAGGCAGTCGGCGAAGCCCCGGCCCGCCGTGATGTGCAGGGGCGTGGTCAGCTCCTGCTCGTAGGTCAGCGACCACACCCCTGGAAGGAAGGAAGGGAGGGAGGGAGGGAGGAAGGAAGGAAAGGGTGGAGAGGAGGAGCAAAAGGTCAAGTTTAGACGCTTCTGTGGCATTCAGGCGAGACACTCCACATAGTAGAAATAGAAAGCTGAACCGTACAACTTATCTCATCTAAAAACATTTTTGTCCCAAACAGGTTCGTCACAATCTGTCGCAAACTCATTTATTCATATTTCCTTAAGTGTCCTGGAAGACCTACTCAGTCCTCTGTAGTTGAACCTGAAGTTCTTCCATTCCTCTATGTTGCTGGTGTCATAGACGGAATTGATGAGGAAGGTGAACTCATCATCGTCCACGATGCTGATCAGAGTCAACGCGTCTCCCACCAGGAGAGCATTCCAGAATTCCAAGACGCAACCGCTGGCCTGAGCTGTGACGATCACATCGTTGCGGTAGGGCTTCTGTTTGCAAAACGCCAACTTGGGCAGTTCACGGGCCATAACGGTAAAATATGAACTAAAGCTATAGTCTACGGCAACGACGGAGCTCTTTCTACGTATTAATCCTGGTTAAGTGTTGAGGTGTGTTGTGGTGAGGAATCAAACGCTTAATACAGTCCAGTCAGGGGTTATTTCAGGGAGGTGTTATGTGATATTTTGGTCAGCCCTGTAAACCTTGCCAAGTGGTATGCCTCAGCAACAAACTAGTGTGCTAACCATTGCATTGCCTAAACAAGCACCGTTGCAGTCAATGGTAAGGGAGTTGTGTGGGCGCTTTATGTGTGATGAGTGCATGTAAGCAAATTCCAATGCATTATCTCACATACTGTATGTCAGATAATGTTAACCCCCATCTCTGACCACTATAACAACATAACAGCATGACTTGGCTTGAATGTGCACTTCAGGTCCAACCTACGTTGCAGAAAACCTCCATGTACACAGTGTCAGTTTTTGATCGCCATGCGTATCCAATGAATGCAGACTATTGTGAACCTTAAAGGCCATATCCAACGGAAGTCAGATGGCATTTTTTCAGACGTCTTTCGTGAGGCGTCTGCATAAAACCGGAAGTTGGGGCGGGACATAGCTTTTCAAAAAGTGGGAGGGTTTGTCGCGGTAGCTAGGGTAGAGCAAGCTTTACTAACCTTGATATTTGAATCCGTCAAAACCCAAAGCTAGCTGTCAATCACCGTGCTATGACTTACAGTTGATAATAGAGCAATGTAATTGGACAAAATACTTGTCAGTTTAACGCCAGTGCAGGCATGTGTCATAACTATGTAATACAGACATATACCAGAAGTAAGCACTAATACATTTTTGGGCCAAAATATATGAAAAATACCTACATTGAATCTATTTGAAAAAAAAAAGTTGGTCTACCCCTGTATATCGTGGGATTGAAGTAATACTATACTATAGGTAACCCAATTTGGACCTAAGAGACAATTCATTTTAATGAGCTGCGATGAGTGGTGACGTCTTTACCTTCCCCTCTGCTGACCCAGCGCATATCCCCTCCCCGGGGCTCCACGATGAAGTTGGCCCTGGAGCCCTTGGGGAAGAGCTGCCTGAGCGCCTCCAGGTCGCCGGTGTACAGGGCATTCTGGACGACCAGGTCCTCGCACACCGCGGGCGGTGTGGAGGTACCGGACGCCGACTGCAGCCTGCTCCTGGCCTCTTTCTTCAGCATGTAGCCGGTGAGCTGATGGGAGGCCAGCCTCCTCTGGTGTTTGTGTCTTTCCAGCATGTCCTCGTCGAGCTGCAGAGAGCGCAGGGCTGTGGTGCTGAAGACAAAGCTGCCATGCTGCGACATCGTCCCGCCGGGACTTTGTCGGGTGAGACACGTGTTCGGTTAAAAATATGTCTTTTTGTCTCTCGTCGCTCAGAGTTGCAGCGAGACGTCGTTCCGAGGCATGCGGTCGCTGTGTGTTTCTGTCCCAAGGTTCTCAGTCAAGCTGACATGTTCCCGGTCGTCCTGCCAGCTGCTCAAAAGTTAGGGCAACAGGGTTGTTTTGATATCCAACACCAGGGCCAGCCGGGAGCGTGACACACGACGCAGTTCTGTATTTATATCTCTCAGTTGGCCCCTCGCCTCCCAGCGCAGCTACAGCGTTGAATTGAACCTCTTGTTGTTGACCGAATTAATTGTGTTACATCATCTACCGTTTCAATTACATACACGGTTGGCTCATAGAAATGTTTTCTTAAAAACGGCCGTGGGATTCCCTTCACAAAATATACAGTAGTATAGTGTCATGTTAAGGTTTACAAGGTTTATACAGCAGGTCAATACTGCAATAGCCTCTATGAAAATATGTGCTGGGAAACAAAATAAATATTAAATATTCATTCATTCATATTCAAATATTCATTCAACAATTGAAACAGTGTTTTTGCAATTCGGCAAAGATAACTTAATAATAATCCTTTTGCCAAAGGCACAGGTTTGTATAATTCCAATTACAAAGGTTAATTGTCGAGTCTAAATATTTTTTGTTCATATATTATACTTTATATGTACAGTTCTTATTGTTATTCAGTTTCGGGTTCATGAAGGAAAGAAAAATGCTGTTTGGACGAGTCTACGAGTGCTGTGTGTGTGTGTGTGTGTGTGTGTGTGTGTGTGTGTGTGTGTGTGTGTTTGTGTTTGTGTGTGTGTTAATGGCTTTTCTGCATCCGCACGGCTCCCTACATCAGAACATTAGAGTCAATGACTGGCCACCGCTGTGTCACTCTGCCCCACGCGTGGCCTGGCGATGATGGAGGGACTGGCGTATAATTAAGGCTTTTACGCCCACAGACAAGTGACACACACACACACACACACACACATCTATTTTTGATGGATGGACCACACTTATCTAGTCCTGGTTACTTGTAAACACACGACCCACAAACAATAGACCTCTTTCGAAACATCCCTTAGGATTGGTGTGGGTCAAGCATGATGCAGGATGAGACGACTGATTTAATTGGCTAATCATTTGCCATTTAGAAACCCTGTATATTACGGTGAGCTACAATGCTAAACAGATTGCTATGGGCTCGTGGTAAAGTCGACAGACCTGTCCGGCTATCTGTAGAGTGAGCCACGCTTGTTCTTGACAGCAGACAGAGGTTATTTAGCCCCGTTTCATTTGGAAACCAGAATTCATAGCTTTTGTGTCATCTATAAACTATTCGTCGTATGGAAATCGAGGACATTTACCCTACCGATGCCACATTAAAGTGAAGGCGGGTAAGAGTTTCAACTTTGCAAACACACATTACCAGAGAGAGACAAGGAATATTGTTTTTGCTGCTGGAGTACATCCTTTTAAATGATATACATAATGAGTTTATAATATGCATCTGGGCTACCTCCTTTCTACTTTGATGTCTTCCAAATGGCCCGCGTGTCATCAGCAAAACATGTAGGCACTTTCCCGCCTCATTGACTCCCAAATGTATTTTAAATATCGTTCCTGGTAACGCAATTATTTAAAACGCTGAACTAAACACTTACTAATGGGGAAAAAGACAGTGACTTCGATAAATTCATTTCTGAAATGGTGGGCATTCATGGGGGCTTTTTTTCCTTCTCCTTTTTCTCCCCCCCCCCTCTCTCTCTGTGAAGCGGAGGAAACTCTTTATGACAACGAAAAGGCATCAGTAGTGGTTGCACCCCCCTGCCCTAGGAGGCCCCCCGTGGACTCACTAAATCTTTTGGTTTCCTCACATTAGCCACCAGGCGCTGTCTGCAAGAGGCTCTCTGTATTGTGGTCAACCCAGCTCTCTCTCTCTCTCTCTCTCTCTCTCTCTCTCTCTCTCTCTCCCTCTCTCTCCCTCCCTCCCAGGGGCGGTGGCTAGATACTGGACACACAGAAATCGGCTCTGGTGACGAGATGGAGGCACTTCATTTATGCAATCATAGGCAATTAGTTCCCTCTGATTATGTGCCTCTTAATGCCGTTTTGAGTACTGCGGTGCACAGTGATACAGAAAGAGATTAACGCCCTCCCTCCACACCGAGCAGTCATTTAATATACTGAGACTGTAATGAAATGTACACAGTAATTACTGTAATAATGAAAGCTAATGGGTTTGCGATTGTTTTGGCTGTTCGTCTAAAACATACTGTGCGCACAAGTCCAAGTTTCGAGTGTCACCATGGTTCCTAGCATAAATTCTCCCTTTTATATATGTTGACATGATATGTGATGATCCCTTTTTCAGTGTAATGTCACTCTTATCAGATGATGTCAGATCATGTTTGTTTCATGTGCTTTTCGTTGCCGTTTTCCTTTTACATTGTAGACGAGTTAGTTCAAAGTAAATTGGTATCAATTACAGTCCGACTGTATACTGTAAGTTGGAGGTCACCACGGTGTCATCATGAATGATTAATAAGCACCTATATTTACTTGGTGTGGAGAATGGAACCATCTCTCAATTTGTTTGTAACATTGGCTAACCTCCATATGTGCAATTAACCTTACACATACCAAAAGGCCACACGTGTCATGCTCCATTACCTTGTGCCTCTTCATATCACACACATTATATATATATATATATATATATATATATAAAGCCTACAGTCTCAAACTGAACAGTAGCCCTGAACTATTCTGTGGAAGCAGGATTACTTTTTGCTTTGGAAAGCCATGAACCCACCAGCACTACCTATAATGTATCAGCCTTGCAGATTCCAATTGTCTCTCAATGCACTGATCAACACGCAAATAGCGCCCTGCTTCATCACGACAATTGAGAGGTTCATATTTCAAGCTAATAGTCCTCGATAACTTTAACCATCAATCACAACCTCATTTCATTGCGTGTGCAGTTAATACGCGCTTGCTGCTTCCCCGCCAAGTGGAACATTTTCTAATGATGCGCTCGCGCACGACAACAAGGCGAGCCAGCCGGGCCCCAGTCTCCGCATCACTAATGCGTCCATCCATAATGTGTTCATAGCAGTCTCTCTAAAGAAGATAGCAATGAGTACCGCCGGGGCCGTGGGTGTGTGAGTGTGGCTGTGGAAAAAAGGGGAGCGAAGATAGGAGACCTACATGGCAATGATAATCAAGGACTAAAAAAAACCCTGGCCATTAAAGGCTATCATCCTCATGGCATCCGCAGATTTCACATCATTACCACGATCACCAGTAAACATGTGAAATGAGTTCCCAGAGAGACAGGTGGTTGGAGGGAGTCGCACACAGAAGAGTATTAACATGAGAGCTTCAAAGGTTGAAAACAATATGTCTATGTATGTAGGCCTACAGGTTGATGTAAACATGCTAATTGATAAGACCTTTTTTTAAAATCGTTTCCATCTTTATTGTTTATGGCATCGGCCGACACGACTTCATTAGTGTCGTTATGTTGCAATCAAAGACTATTCAGTTTACAGATAATAACTGATTAGGTCTTTCATAAACCTAATTAGCCTAAGTGTAACAGGCAGTCGATAGTGCAGATCCCTGTGTTTAGTGTACTGCACAAAAACACACAGCACTCAAAAGCACTCGCAGTGTTTTCTTTTGGCCAGGTGGTAGGCTGCAGAAGAGGCACTGCTAGTTATCAGATTTGTTTTAATGGCAGCTTTAATGTTTACATGAAATCATACATGGATAAGTAAATGTTAAGTGAAAAGATTGTATGCTTTATCCAGTCTGTTCTGACCAGCGGGAATGACGGGATGCCTTTTTCATGCATGCTCTGTCTTCATGTATTTACTAAAACGATCAGCCTCCACGTTCATGTTTCTGTCGATCCACGCGAACATGAACGAGAAGGAAAGCATCTACAGTAAACCCGTCATCCCTTTAGCGATCGATAGGAGCAAAAAATAAGAATCATTGTTCATGTGTGAAGTCAAATGAGATAGAATGCATCTTTGAACAATTTACAGATGCATCCCCTGTAGGATTACTGAGAAGACAATACTACAAACTAAAACTGCAAGAGACATTTAATAAGCAAATATGTTATAAATAATAGCAAATGCTCATCACAAGTCTCCAGAGGCCTAATATTTGCTTGTCTTCTCTGATGTAATGTTATTTCATTATGATCTGAAACAATGACAAGCTAAATCAAATGTTGGAATTCCTGATGCTGTAGGCAGTATAATGTTGGGTATTTTTTACTTGATTAATAAACAAAAAAGAGTAATCATGTATCAAAATTGTAATAGGTAAATGTTCTGTCAATAGACCCTTTCACAGAGGTATCTTCACTAGTGTAGTCTACTACCCGTGCCCAAAGGAGCAAAATTATACACATCGATGGAGCTGAAGTGGAGAGAGTCTCCTGCTTCAAGTTCCTCGGTGTGTTCATCAAAGACGACCTCACCTGGTCCAAGCAAGCAGACTTGGCGGTGAAAACTGCCCAAAAGCGCCTATTCTTCCTGAGGAGACTCAAGAAGTTTGGCATGTCTGCCAAAACCCTGACTAACTTTTACAGGTGCACCATTGAGAGCATCCTCTCTGGCTGCATCACCGCCTGGTACGGCAGCTGCACCGCTGCTGACCATGTGGCAGTTTCCCCTACCACATGCCATCTACAATGGCTTTCAGGGCTTCTCCAACAGTAGGACACAGGCAGATGATGGTTAAACCGGTTTATTGTAGCGTTTGAACAGGCAGAAGAGCAGGTGGTACGTGCTGACATGCTAGCGCTCCTCCTGAGTGTGTGTGCTAGTGGCTGGTTTAACCTGTGGGCCTTGATTGGCCAATGCACCACAGGTGTGCAGCCTCACCCAGCTCCAGAACACACACTCCACAGTGAGTTACACATTAAAAACGTTCAGTTGTTGCACAATTTTAAGCAAAGCCAGAAATGTAAGGAAGCAGAAAAACAATGAAATCAAATCAGAGGACGGGGAGATTAGCCTGGAGACAAGCGATGCACAAAACGCTAAAACGCGGATGGACTGAGATGTCTGTTTGATCAATTCCTAAGCACCACTGACAGTGTCTGTCGGCGATGTGTTCTCTCCTCTACTCGTCTCCTCTCTTCTCCTTGTCTGCTCTCTTCCTTGTCTCCACTCATTTCCTTGTCTCCTCTCCTCATCTCCTACTCCTACAGAGTAAACTACTGAACACAGCATACACTACCATCTATACGGAAAGGGAAACACGTTGCAAAAAGGAGAGTCGCGACATTATAAATAGCATAGATCGTGTCTATGAAACCCAATCTATGGCAATATTTCCGTCTTGTTCTTGTTTCCTCTACTGATGTGTGTAACGTCAGTGTTACGTCCCCACACATGGGTCTCTGTGGTGTCTTGTGTCTGTAGGCCTATTGTTTTCTGTTCTGTTCCTGTCTCCCCCAGGTGTTCGTCAATGGTGTGTGTCGTCGTCACCTGTGGCCAATCATCCCCTGTGTCCAATCATCCCCCTCTCCCTGTCGTCCGTTGTACAAAGTTATGAAAGAACAAACATTTTTGCCATTATTTGTGCTTTAGACGTCACTTCATTTTTCCCAGCAAAACCGGCCCGGTTCAAATACAATAGAAATCAGACCACAGGCTGTTATACGCAACAGAGACAGTCGGGGAAGGTCTCATTTTTTAAGTTAACTTACAACCTGTTCATATATTGGCAATTTAAAGCAATTTATGGATGTAAAAATCCTGCACTTAGTCCCTTTAAGTGAACATGTTACTTGAAGCTGTGATGTACACATGAACCACACATAAACTATAATGTTATGCTTCCGTCTACGCTCTATTCATTATCAGTGTTTTTATCATCGTCATTGTCTTGGTCAACGAGACCATCGACGAGACTATCTTTGTCCAATGATATTGATCCACAATAACATTTTCTTTTAGTTTTTTTCAGTTGCTGTGTTTTATTTTCACAACTGTCGTGGGATGCGAGGCGCGAGACATATCCACAGGGATGTCCCCAGGTTCCTCAGGCTGCTCTACTACAGCAAGGGCTGGAACAGTCGGCGGTCCAGAGGAGGACGGCCCACAGGTCGCTTGGCCAGGCACCTCCGCACAAAGTCCTGGCAGTCTGAAGAGAAAGACAGGGTTTAAATATTAAATATTAATATTAAATAAAACCGGTCTCAAAGTCTTTCTATCTATCTATCTGTCTGACCTTTGCCGTGAGTCTTCAGACAGGAGGAGGAGGTGGTGGTGCTGTGGTCGGAGCTCTCTTTAATTGCTGATGACCACTGAAGGAACAGCTAGCATCCTGGGATCCGGCTGGAGACCCAGACATCCCTGAGTCTCCATCCGTCTCCATGTTTGAGTGGGTGGAGTCCTCCACCTTCTCCGCCACCGCCTGGGGAGGATGTGAGCAGATCCTCTGCCTCTTGGTGGGTATTTGGCATATCTCAGAGTTGGCCTTTCTCTTTAGCTGACGGTTCTTCAAACCCTGAGCGCTTTCTGCCTGGCAGCCACTGCTGCCTTTAGTGAGGTATTATATGAGGTATCCGGTTAGGAGAGTGGCCCCAGTTCATAGAAATCAGTGTAACGACAAAAAAAATGTAATATGAACATGTAATATTGAGAGACTGACCAATCAAAATATCAAAGAGAATAAATGTATGAAGATATAAAACATCACCTAAATCTCTATTCGTCTGTCTTAGAGAAGGCAGAAGCTCATAGGCTCGTACAGGCTGGCAGGCCATGATATGGATGATGTGTGCCAAGTGCAATTACTTGACACAATTAAATCCACAAATCCAAAACTGACTGAATGTACTTATTTTACTCGATCACACAGCAAGGTTATGCATGCATACACTGGAAATGTAACTGACTGACTGACTGACCTGACCAATGTGTGGTTGTAAGTGGTGATGTCACAGACCATGCACATTTGTCATTGTGTTCCAAAGAACTAGACAATCAATGGACCATGTACAACAATAATATATTAATACAAGATTATATTAAATATTAGAATAAAATAATTAGTATTCATATGGCTATACACATAATTGAAAATAGTCAACATAGAATACATTAAAATATTTATATTTTAACTGGTAATTGCATATTTGTCTGTGTTTGATGGCAAAACAGAAATGGGTTTGATGCTAAAATAATGACTTGTAATGTTACTTGTTAGGCCTATAGTGCTGAAATTACTATTACATTAATTACATGAATTGCAACCTGTTGTAATTATGATAAATGATTAATCGATTTTGTCAATCAAGTAAAAATACCAAACATTATACTACCTACATGCACTACAGCATCGGGAATTCAAAGATTGTGTTTAGTTTTTCCTTGTTTCAGATCATAAAATAAACTTCCGTTACTCTGGGCTGCTCATCAGCCGTGGCAAGCTCTGGAAACTTGTGATTAACATTCGTTATAACAGACTAAATGTCTTATTGATCAAAAGTGTTTTGAGTGGCCAGAGTAGGAAAGCGCTTTATGAATGCAGATCATTCCGTTAGTTAATTGTTAGCCTATAAGTTCCGTTCAACAATGCCTAAAAGTTTCCATAAGTCATGAAACCATGATACATTGTCAACAAACTAGTAGCCTACACCACCATCTAGTGGTGGTAAACGAAACTTCACTCGCGTACACTTGGAATCAACTCGAGCAAAAATACAGCCGACGTAAACGTCTGTGTGCATTTATTCCAACAAAAATGTTTAACTCAATACAAATACAAAAATAAATAAGTTTTACATATTTTTTTTCTTAGTAGGCTACATATCAAATATGTAAATAAAGTCCACTTGTTTTATTTGGAGCTGGTGTATTTAGTGACAGCCTTGGTCCCCTCCGACACGGCGTGCTTGGCCAGTTCCCCGGGGAGCAGGAGCCGCACGGCGGTCTGCACCTCTCGGCTAGTGATGGTTGAGCGCTTGTTGTACTGAGCCAGCCTGGACGCTTCCGTAGCAATCCGCTCGAAAAGGTCATTAACGAAGGAATTCATGATGCTCATGGCTTTGCTCGAAATGCCGGTGTCGGGGTGGACCTAAAACACGAGAAAATTAGTTTAGTTGACAACTTGTTTTTTTGGGGGGGGGGACACCACGAGTCTAACTTGACACACCCACCTGCTTCAAAACTTTATAGATGTACATCGCGTAAGTTTCTCTTCTCTTGCCCTTTTTCCTTGCTTTCTTCTCACCTCCTCCTCCGACCTTCCCCTTCTTTTTTTGTATATCATTAGTCATTCTAGTTGCCTCATAAACATGAGGATCGTTTGAGTGTTTTCCGATTTCAAGTATGGAAGAGGATCCGTACTCCCCGACGGCGCACCTGTTTAATATTGCGCTCAAATAATTAGCCGCTCATCTAACACACGTGTTCGCTGCTAGTGCGCGTAAACAACATTCGCGTATTGCTGTATTGCTCTCATTGCTGCGAAATGGTAGTTTCAAGCGATAGTATCCACTTTTTGAGCATTGTAATACATAATTGGCATTGAGTCAAATACATTGAGTCAAATATTTTAAAAAAAAATCCAACACTGAGCAAAGTCCACTAGGTGTCGCCCGTGCACTAGTTAACGCATGCACAGCCATTACTACAAATACATTATGTCCGCAGCGACCAACATACCTATTAAGATCTCGATAGGGTAGATCCTACACTATGTGTAACACGGTCTTATTTAATCCTACGTTCTCTATTGTACTTATAGTATACATCTAATGTCACCGATCGTTCCTCTGAAAGACATTTGAGTACACGCATTTTGTTGGGATCATAACCTCGTTCTGTATTCCCCAGAAACGGGTATGTTGTGTCTCACCCCAAAATGTAACAAATGCTGCCCCACAACCCCATAGCATTTGTAATGCACATGTATTATCTACGATACAAAACAATCTATCTAATGCTGTTGCTAGACAACTTAAAGTGTCTGTCCATTCCGCCAGATAAAGGGATCTTATCTGTTTAATAGATGAGCACCGATTTGTCATTGCAGAACTTAGTCTAGTCATTATACAACCCTTTATATCCTATCCATGTTGTTCACATTTCTCCACCCTCATTCATTGTCCTAAAACAAAATAATGTGTCATTTGGAGTTAAACAACCCAATTTATCCAAATTGCATTTCTACTGAATTCTGCTATTATTAATAATAACAATATTGATTCATAACTAAAAACAAGTCGCCATTATTTTATTTTTGGGACACTTTTGATCCTATCTAAAGTGTCTAAAGACACATTACTGTACCGTCTACATGCTTTCTGCTAGTCAAGCAAGTATGACAGCGTCCTGGACCTTATCACTCGCAACAAGCTGAACAATTCGCTCCACAAGACGTCTGCAAGGTCCACTGCAGCAATTGGTTACCTGCATGCACTGTGTTGCATAGCAAACATCTGTTGACTCCGCTTTCTTGCTCCCCAAGCAGATTCGTTCCCCTCAGTTTCCACGCCTGTGCAAGGAACTCATAATAAGGTAAGTGTATGCACACATTTTATGCCACTATATAAGGATACATTTTCATCAATTCCATTATCAAGACAAACCTTGGTAATGACTTTTAGGGTGGTAGGACATATGTTTTGCTCTTAATCACAAATCCTCATAATCCCATTCTCTTGTTTCAGAGCAATAATAGTGTGTATTTACATTCACAGAACACAGGACAAAGGTATCATTAGCCTGTAGGTAAGATTTACACCTGAGGGTTCTCCTCCCCATGCATTCTGAACACATTTCTCACATTCATTCAAATGATGGTTGTCATGTCATTTGATGCACTTGAGGTGAAAATTATTTGTTCATTGACGAAGGGGGTTCAAAAAATCTGTCTGCTTCAGTCTTGCCTATTGAAGTATTTTTGGGTACAATGCACTATTTCATAGCATTGTGTAGCCTACATTTTGATGACTGTGCTCTTAAAATGGAAATCCAGATTTCGGTCTATTTTGGCGACATCAAATATAGTTCCTTTTTTCAAAAGAAAATAGACTTGCAAATAGACTTCCCTGTCACCCTTTTTTTCCCTAGCCCAAGTCTGAATCCCATTTTCAATTTGCTCATGTTAAATGTTCAAATGTATATATATTTTTTGCTATTTAAGCTGGAAAAGACCCATATACGTAATTTCTTGGTCACCTATTATATTTACACATTAGCCGGGAATGATGGCCCATACCACCACCAATGGCATATAAAAGAAGGAATTCATAACATAATTTACTTGCAAAAAATGCCAGCCAACAAAAGGATCAAATATGGAATATAATCATTGTAAATATGGAATATAATATTCTTAAGGTTAGCACTTAACACTTGGGCAGATTAAGAAGACATCAACATGGATGATGTGGAATTGGAAATAATCAAATGAAACTTAAACTGTAGACATTGTATGAGGCAGGTGATTCATAAAATGTTAGATACAGTGAGCGCTTCCGGCAGTTTTAATCACAACTATGAATATGTAAAAGAGACCTGTTTCGTTTAACAGTTCACATCAATCAACACACTTGTCGAGATGGAACAGTTAAGGAATGACTTATAGCCAGAAGGAAGCGTTCTGGGGTTTTCTTTAAGAATGTCCTGGATTTATCCACAAACTGAGCTGCGTTTAGCAAGGAAACGCATGCCAGCTAGTGTCGAACATTACCAGGAGTTTGAGAACGAACCAGTTAATGGGGAATTCCTCTTTAAAACACTTCTGGGGTCATTTTCACACCTACTTTTGTGTGCACCCCAGACAGTTTTTAGGTTGCTTGCTTCAATATTTAGATATTTGATAACCGTGTGAGCAAACCCCCCCCCCCCCCATCCAATAGAAGCCCATTCAACATCAAACTCCACGTTAGACTCATTGTAAACACACTGCTTCTCATGATATTGTCCTTCTAATAAATGTGTTGACCTTCATTTTTTGATTAGTTATTGCATTATGTTAATATTTTATGCTGTTTTGTTGGTTTCCTTTACAAACGCAGCAAGTAGACCCAGGCAGTTTAGTGTCGAACTCGAGGGTGCATATCGTTGCGCGACTTCTGATGTGGGCGAACCTGCAGACAATAACATTGTCTATTATTGTTAGGTAACCCTCTAACAACAGCCAGCAAGCTGTCTAACTGTTACCGTAGACATCCTGTGTATCACAGACAGACGCGATCGCGTTAGCCAGCCCACTTAGTACCTACCTCGAGGGGTTCGACCAACGATGGGAAAATGGTGGGTAGGCCTACAGCTCCAGGCTTCAGAGGTCGTCTTGGTAGTCATAGGCTTCATTGTGGTCGCTGCATATCCTTCAGCCCCAATATCAGTCATGAGAAGCAGGGACGTGTGTTTACAATGAGTCTAACGTGGAGTTTGATGTTGAATTGGCTTCTATTGGAAGGGGTTGCTCACACGGTTATCAAATATCTAATATTGACGCAAGCAACCTAAAAACTGTCTGGAGTGCACACAAAAGTGGGTAGGTATAAAAATGATGTTTAAAAGTGAAATTCCCCTTTAAGTAATTCACTAGTAATGCATTTTTTTTTCTTCGAAGGTATTGATAGGAGAAAATGGCCTTAATATACTTATGTACTGTGCATACTAGCCTCAGAGGAACCCACTATTTCCAAACTGACCAGGTTCAAAAGCATCCATTTTCCAGATGATATGCATCCACCGAACATATCTGCCTGAATATGTATTCAGGACCACTAGTGTTAAAGTCACAGTCAAAATACAATAAAGACAGAGACATAATGTAGAAAGAATGTATGGAGTGACTCAAATATCTCTCCCTTATTAATATTCACTGCATTATGCTGCGCATTCTACCAGCCACTTGAAAGCCAATTACTGTTGAGGAGCCAAGCACTTTCCACCTCCATTTGCAACAACAGAAATGCAGGCGTGTGTACTACCAGTTTTTAGAAGGCTAATATATTTGCAAAAGCAACATCCAGGGCATGCAAATATATGCACTGTGAATATTAACCTATCTACATTCTTTTATGTTTAGGCGTTATTACAGATGCAAATGTATGCGGAACGGAGAACATTCATTATTCTCTAATACCCAATATCAAGATATGTATGTATGCATGCATGTAGGCATTCAATAAAAACATATGCTTGCTCTTTTTTCATTCAGTGAAAATCAAATGCACTGCAAGCACTGCATTAAAGGATAACTTTGGGATTTTTCAACCTGGACTGTATTTTCCCCTTATTTTGGGTCTAAGTGACAACAATTTTTGAAATTTGTCCAGTATTGAGCGAGAGCGTTTCAGCCGTCAGCCATGAAATGTCTACGATGTAACCCTTTGGGGCAATAGTGCCCCGTCAGTGTACATCCTCTAAAAGTGCTTGTTTTTGCCACTGACAGGCTCAGGTTATTATTATTTAAGTATCTGACAACATTATGGAAAGTATCCCTGCAGAGAAATCAAACTTTTTTCTTTACCTTTCGCTTGATAACAAACAGAGCGGTCTGTTTGTTATTGTGTCTAACCAAGTCTCGGTCATTAGTCACTTAGA
>OOFB01000653.1:2283-28703 GCA_900323305.1 Trachyrincus murrayi
AATTGTGATAGCAGACAGATCTAGTAGATAGTTCAACATATATCGTCCATGATCACGTCAGTGTGTCATGTTTCAGCACCCATGAAAAGGTATTGGAGTGTTGGAGGGGTTGGTATAATTATCAATAAAAACACACACACACACACACACACCCTTGGCCTTAATGAACCCTGTTTTTGAGTTTATGAGTGTGTAGGCTCACTCAATGGGGTTAAGTGGAGCGTCCCGGGGCTTCTTTGTAAAGGGGGTTAATAAGAAATGTCAAGTGACTGCTGTTAGAGGCTCTGATTCCATCTGCATTCTGAGGCTGTTATTAATATCAGAAGCCCTGAGTAGTGCTGAAGATGCACTTACTGCAGGACAGGACTTGTGGCAGATGATACAGCATATCTGCACAGCACAGTGCACGTGTGTATGTTATATAGTACACATACGCATGTTTACATACAAAGTACTGCATGTGTAGATAGAGTAAGAATATATAATACACAATCGGACATCTAGACTGCACATACATGCATAGAACGTCAACTTTACAAGCATGTACACGGAAACACACGCACGTTGGATTATCACCTGATTTAGTTTCCAGACACTTTGCAGAAAGTTGGAAACCAAATATGTTGATTTAAAAAAATCAGTGAGGTAATACTACTAGTATACTACAAAGTAAGCAGGAACTCAATCTAGGATGAGTCTAAGATAAGATCAGTCACATTACACCGTTGAGGACAAATAAACCCACAAAAACACACACAGAAATACTCACAGACGGGCAGAGGCAGATACAGTCCAGGAAGCTCTTGTACAGAGAAAGCATCTCAGTCTTCCCCATAACGCAGAAACGCAGTCAGACAAAGAGAGAGAGAATAAACAATGATGATGGAGAGAGGAGGAAGAGAGGAGACAAGTGAAGGAGGAGACAGACCGTGAGAAAGTGAGAGAGGAAATGCAGGTAAAGCTGTGGGTGCGACTGACAGGAAGCTAAAGAGACCGAAGGAGAGTCACAAAGAAAGCTGGTGGAAACCGAAGAAGAAAACTATATCGAGTGGGAAAAAAGGACACTTGTGGCCCAGTGAAAAATATCTCAGTCAGAGAAATATGAAGCGATGAATTTCAAAACGGAGACAAAAACAGTGGGTAAAATGAAGCGGCGAGAAGCTTGAGAAAATAACGGTTCTTCCGAATAAAGTGGCAAAGACGAGAAGCAAACACAAGCAGAACAAAAAGTGCATGGGACAAAAAGACACGGACAGACACACAAGCAAAACTGAGAGGGCAATGAAGATCCACAGAAAGAGGGGGGGGGGGGAGAGGGGGGGGGGGGGGGGGGGGGGGGGGGGGGGGGGGGGGGGGGGGGGGGGGGGGGGGGGGGGGGGGGGGGGGGGGGGGGGGGGGGGGGGGGGGGGGGGGGGGGGGGGGGGGTTTGTGGGGCGTGGGTGAGGGGGTACATGGGATCCAGTTTCACCCTCTTCACCCCTAGCACCTCCTTGAGTGTTAACAGTATGTTTTCACACACACCTGTGCTGCCTTGTTTTGATTCAGGAAATATTCACAACTCATTGTAAAAAAAAAAGTTGTTTATTTCATGGCCTGTGCTCATACAGGTTCACTTTAACCAATTGTTAGGACAAGCAGAAGTCAGTCAGAATTGGATTTAAATATGCTTTCAAAAAAATAATAACAATAACAACAATAATAATAAATAGAAATTTTAAATAACAGTAAAACAGTTATTAAATACATATTTTAAAATGCGAAAATTAAATAACAAATGTAATTTAACAGTTAATTTACGAATAAACAACATAATTTACAGAACAAGGAGTGAAAACTTACTTCCCATAAAAATTATATTGTACATAACTGTGAATATAACTTTATTTAAAAGGGACCACAGATGGATCCTGTACTTCTAACAAATCATATTCACACCAAACAGTCCACTATCAAACTCAATATGTGTGCTATTGTGGTGTGTGTGTGTGGTCGGTTTTATGAATGTAAACTTTCAGATAAAAATCCCTCCTCATAGTTGGGTCCAGGAAATATTCTGATGTCACCGTAGGGCTCGTCTTGCTCCACACTCAGTTTCCTGGCTGCTACTTTCTCTGCAGAGACATATAGAAGCACACACGCACATTAAAAAACATTAAACGTAAAAATAAAAAAGGAAGAATTCCATTTTTTGTTTTGTTTAGCATGAAACAATGTCAAATGTCCAATATGTGGCTTCTCCAATCAGTTCACTTGGTACATATATATATATATATATATATAGCACAAACCAATAAATGAAACCCTAACGGTCATGACTGCTGAAGGAGATGATTGGCTAAATAGTCCTCTATGAGCCTCTTACCCAGCAGTCTCCAGAAGTAGGTGCTGACAGTCTTGCGGTCGACCAGGGGTGGCAACAGAGTGTGGAAAAGCAGAGGAGCCGTGGTCTCTTCAGTATCTGGGAGCTCTGGTGGGATAGGTCTACATGCACGCATACACACGCACACGCACACGCACACGCGCACACACACACACACACACACACACACACTTTCTTTGGGTCCTTCCACATCAGGAACAATTTCGAAAAAATAATTCAAATAAACTGAAAAATAACTTATTATTTCAACCAATCCAATTGATTACAAATCACAAATTCGCCTCCGTCTTTTCCTTTGCCGTTCTGTTTATTTGAATCATTCCTGAAAGGAAACTGAGGATCCTGGAACTGAAATGTTTAACTAGCTCCCGTAACTGGGACTTATGAGCAACATTAAAGGAAGGTTAATTACCCTGGGAGATCCACAGAGAAGCTGGGTTCAGCCATCTCCAAGTCCACTTCCTCTGGTATGTCCTCCAGTCTAGACACACACATGTTCATACAGAGACATGCAAACGCATAAGTCACTCTAGAGACTGTGTGTGTGTGTGTGTGTGTGTGAAATACATATACCTCTGTTCGTCACTCACCCTTTGCTCTCAGGTGTTACCTGGGGTGATATCTCTCTGGACAGTGTCTTGTATGAGCTCTCCAGAGAGTGCACGGATTGGCCTGGAGGACGGACACACACACACACACACACACACACACACACACACACACACACACCCTCTGTCTATATGTGTATGTGTTTGTTTTGAGGTTTGTACATTGGTTGTTACTAGGCACATGTGTTGTGTGTTTAGTGACGTCTTCTTATTCTTACCGGATATATCAGATAAAGCCATAGGGGAATGTGGCATCCTTCTAAATGTCTAGATAGAGACAGACACACAAACAAACAAACAAACAGAAACACACACATGATTAACATCCACCTTTGTAGGACAGGCCTTCGACAAATGACGCCACACTACCATCATCTCCACCCACCCCCACCACCAACACCACCAACAGCCCACCTCCACAGACTCCTGTTTGTCCTGGTCTCTCTGGGCCTCTCTGTCTCTCTCGGAGTCGGTGGTCTCGGCCCCCCTCTCGCCCACCTGCAGGTCTGAGCTCGGCAGAGGGGTGATGGTCGCGGCCTGTTTCCATAGCAACCGTATCTCCTCCGGCAAGACTGCGGGAGGAGAAAATGCCACTTGAAAGGTTAGGTTCAACAAGCTGTGAGGGAAGTAGAGGTCTGGTCAAAGGGTTGAAGGCCTGATTAAAACGAGTTAGCGATGGGCAGAACGTGCTTTCAGAGTCGTAGAAAGCCAGATGTCGGCTAAATCTTGCATATCGTCAATGTCGTGTTTACCACCAATTGAGTGAACCACATACCATTCTCCAAATGTTTTCAGAATATGGTATATTAAATATACTCTGGATATGATCAAATCCCACATTGTCAATATCAAATAAGAAGAATACAGTTTGTAGAAATGTTGATAAATTAAATGGGCTTCGGTTGCTGTGACTTTGACCACAGTCTTGAATGTGGTGATATAACAACATTATGTAGGAAACAGCTGCAGCCTCTTTTATCACTGAGCACTTCCTGTAAGACACTCGACCACTTAGTGCTGACAGGAAGATTTACAGCACAGCTTCACAAAGAAAAGACCTGCAACTCATCTTAATAAATAACCAGTACCAGCATATATAGCACACAGTATACCTGTTGTCATTTATTCATTTCCTTTTTTCCTTTGTGTTCAAACGACACATTTTACCGGATATTCTATATATACAGTATATATATATATATATATATATATACTCCATATAAAATAAAGTTATTCCAACAATTCATCAGCATCCTATTCTATTCTCACTCTGGCCACACATGCCTGGAATGTATGCAGTCATGGTATTAAGCTTTGGAATGACGACGTTACAACTAATAAAGGTGTTGCATTGTAAGCTGTCGAGTGTGTTTTTTTTTTCAATGAATATGTACACCATCACACTCCGACGCACTGGCACTACAGTTGTGTGAGTGAAAAGGCATCCAACAAATGGTATATATATACACACACACACACACACACTACTCTATTCTATTTATATCTCATCATCAGTCGTTCCGGGTAGACCGGGATGTGCACTAACAGTTGCAGGGTTCCGTCAGCAGGTGGGCCGCAGGCAGCATCCTGTGTGAGGGGGCCAGGGGGAGGAGGGGCCTCTGGGTCTCCGTCAGGGGGTCACCGATGCGCTGCTGCAGCTCCTCCTGGCTCAGCTGGGTGTCCGGGTCGAAGAAGGTGAGCTGCCTCCTCCTCCTCCTACCCATCCTCTTCGGTGGCTGCTGCTGCTGCTCCTCCAGCACCACATTCTGTTAGAGAGGGAGGAGAGAGGAGGGGAGGAGGACATAAGAGGAGAGGAGAAGATAAACATATAAATATAAAAAAATATATATATAAATATGAAAAGAGTCCTTTTTTAATAAATACAAATATCAAATGAAATGAAATGAACGAAGAGAATAAGAATATTGGTCCATCATTTATATCTAACAGACTCTTTTAAATACCACAATCATCCCGCACACTCCCTCTCTCCTACACATACAACTCTGCATTACGTCTCACGCATACCTCTAACGTGGGACTTAGTCTTTCTGCCCGTGCCCGTCTTTCTGCCCGTGCCCGTCTTTCTGCCCGTGTCCGTCTTTCTGCCCGTGCCTGTCTTTCCCCGGGAAGAGAGGGGATTCGGGGAGGAGAGACTGGTGTCACCTCCCCCGTGAAGGGTGGGGGCCGCTCCGCTGGTGGGCCGGTCTCCTCCTGTGGCAGTAAGATGGCGTCTTCACTGGAGACTATTGTGGGCTGTAACCTGGAGCAGCATGAGAGAGGTGCATTATGCACCATGCACTGCTATTTCCCATCTAGGTGTTAGGTGTTAGCGGACACCTTTACCCAGAGTGAGTTTTTAGAGGGAATTTTGTTAATTTTTTTCAATGATTAAGGGTCATAACATAGATAGAGCAGGTAGAGGGTTAGGCGTCTTCCTCAAGGATGCCTACAGGAGGTAGGCCGTGGACATTGAGGAGCGGACCCAGTACCGTTCGGCTGGGAGCCGAGGGCCCTAGCCACTACACTACACGTTCCTTACCACGTTTTCTTTTCATGAATCTAAAGTCGGAAAAACCTACGCGATGCTGGATCCTGTGATCTCCTTGGTTCTGTCTCTCTCTGCCATGTCCTCTTCTGCTCTCTCCAGCTCTGCCTCCTCTTGCTCTGCTCTGGCCACTGGCTCTCTTTCTACCTCTCCTCCCGCTCTGTCTTCTGATACACACAGAAAAATCATGGAAGTAAATGAAAGGGTTTAACTCCACACAGTTCAGACAGGCTTTGACAGGCTCCCGTATTGTATTGTATTGTACTTTGATGCTGATTGAAGAAGCATGACATCCATCCCATCACTCACCCTCAAGGAAGTGATCCTCTTGGTCCAGGAGGAAGTCAATCATATCTGGGTCGTGATCGGGGATCTCCAGTCCCTCAAACTACCAAGAGACAACACACACGGGTGAAGGGGCACAATGGGCATCGAGTTTAGAGAAACAATGGCCAGCAAGACCAAGCAATGGACGTGTGTGTGTGTGTGTGTATGTGTGTGTGTCCGTACCTCTGCGGTTGGTATAGTAAAAGGCTCTTTCTCCCTCAGAGTGATGGAATCCGGAAAGGCAGTCATGCCTGTAAAGTAAACAGGGAATAACAGAAGAGGTCAAAGTAAGCAGTGCACCAACCAACCAAGGACAAACAGTGTGAACGGTGTGAGGAGGAGCAGCTAAAGGCCTTACTGCTCTGTGGTGGAGTCCTAGGCCTGCTGGGATATTGAGTCCGTTCAGGGAGCGCCATGTCCACAAACCTATCACTCATCTGAGGAGTGACAAGTCACGTGACAAGTAGAAGGAAAGAAAAATCACACTTATTTTTGCTTTTTAATGGATGCATATATGGAATGATATTAAATGTGTAAATTGGATCAACTAATTTAGAAAGCTTGACATTAACACTATAAACACTATACAAATGACATTTTTGTAACGTTTATAGTGTTAGTTCTCTTGCTCAGGGATGCCTACAGGGAGAATGTGGACATTGGGGTTTGAACACAGAACCTTTGGGCTGGGAGTCAAACCCCCACCACTAGACTATGGTCTGACTGGTACCTGTATCAGTGTGCGGGGGCTGGGAATGACCGCTTCAGAAGTCATCACACCAAAGAGGGGGTCCTGGGCCCCCTCAGTCTCATTCAGGAGGAGCAGGGCATCAGGGACGCATAGAGAAGGTCTGGAAGGCACGGTCACCGGTTGTCAGACACTGATTTGACATTTTGTGTGCTTTTCAATTGCACTCATTTTGGATTGAAATGATGTGATGACATCATGATGTGTGGTGGTGATTTACAGTACCTATCTTTGTCATCCAAGTTGATCGTCGCTGAGGACTTCTGTTTGGCCAATCTGTCCAGAGCCGTTTGTATTTCGTCTGAAAGTACAGACCCGCACAAAACAATGCTTCAAGCAACATAGTCTATAGGGTCTACATCACATTATATGTATTTATCTATATATGTATTATATCTAACGGTCTCTGTGGATCGCCCTACCCAGTAGAATGACACACTGGTGGTGATAAACTACGATGAGGCCGTACTGGAGCTGGGAGGACAGGTAGAGAGAGAAGCGAGGCCGGGGTAGACCTGGCCGAGGGGGAGGCACCCGGACCAGTACGTAGTCCATGATGTCGTCACTGTGTGAGCAAATGCCTTGTGGTAACTTTACAGTCCGCGTTGTGGTTCATTTGTATGGAAGAGGATATTTAAAACATATCTTACCATGTTCTTTTAACGTTGACTTTTAAATAATCGCGTCGAGATACCTTAATCCCTTTTGTAGCAGCAAGCCTGCAGAGGATGCAGATGATCGTATATTATCCAATTTCCGCACATTTAGTATGATCCTGAAACGCTGGCCGTGGTTCTGATATGCACTTCAAACGATCCGACAGTGTTTCGTTTTTTTTTCTCCCCTTTGTTATGTCTGGCAATTGTGCATCTGCAATCCACAAGTAGTTTCTAACTCCCAAGTCATGCGATTACGTCTTTTAAACTACATTAATTTCTGGCGACAGTGATATAACTTGACAAAAACGATCAACAAAAGCGTTTGAATAGACAATGACGTTAAAATAAAAATAAATAAAGTCTACACTTGTTATCCACTCCACTTCTAAAGAATTGGTTAGCTTAGGTTATAAAGGGTGATCGACTTACCATATAGTAGAAAAGCAGCCTGTATGACGCCTTAAAGCTGTAGGGTAGTAAAACATGTTTCTTTCAGTAGATCGTCAGACGAAAAAAAAGGTACTTCGTGTGCATATAAAACTATTGGATTGGAGAAACGATATTAAAATGGATCTTAGCTATGTATAAGGTTATTGGTCGTGGTCAAGTGTAATGGCTGTGCCGACGAAGTTTTCTTTTGTAGAGGCAAAAAAAACTACAACAAAGTTGTATTTCAAGAGAAATCACTGGCCCAGAGACAACCTTTTCATTGGCTAATTCACCACCACAAAAAAACAATAAATAAACAAACGATGGGCTGAGGCGTTGTCTCCAGGTGGAAAAGTACATTTTATTGAGATTCGAAACGTAACGCCAAGATAAAATAAAATAAAACTGGGAACACATGGTTAAAAAAGAAAATACAGGCGACAATACAACAGCAATAAAATACATCCCTCAACTAAAACAAAAAAGGCCAAAAGAAAAGTGGATGAAGTCCTATGGTACCGTAATAAAAGTGGGCCCAACAGGCCCAGTTTGTCCTTGTATCATTTTCCCTTTACAGAAAAACAAGGTTGAGTGGAAGTGTCTATATTACCGCCAACTAGAACACACTAGCAGCAGGCTGTCGACGTCGTCCACTAGTGCTCCAGCTGAAGGGTTCGCAGACAGCAGTGCTATGACCAGTACAGTACAGTACAGTAAAGGCGTGGATGGATGGACGGATAGATGGGGGTGGGGGACACCATTGTGGCTCTCTCACAGTAGTCTCCCTCTGCATTCAGTGGATCCACAGCAACAGAGGAGCTCCTTGCCCTCCACACTGCCCACCTCGTAGTTGTAGTCCCAGGTGAGCTCCGTACCGGCACGGATGCGCCTGCAGACAAAGCCAGCCAGATGAAAACGTGGGATAGGGACCGTATTTCCACGTTCAAAATGGATGAATGAATTGAAATGATTTTTTAGCAATACGTGGCTATTTAAAGGAAAACCAAACCCTAAGACAACTTATTTGAGATGAAAAGTGATGTGGTGGGTTACATAGTAGTGCTATGGATTGATCCTGGTCCAAATCTCAACTTGGCACAAAGTTTTAGTTTTTTTGTAGGATAAGATGTAAACATTGACTCGCCCTCTATGGGTTAAACGTGTGCTATTGAATGCGTTACCTGTTATTGACCATTTTGGGTTACCTGGTAACATCAATCAAACATTCTGGCTACACCGTCCCCCAAATCTGAACGGCAATATAGCCCCACCCCTAAATAAAAAAGTGTCTACCAGAAGAGGGCGAGAATGCATTTTCAAAAATGTGATAGTGGGCAGGGACTAGCTGAAACATGGGGGTTTGGTCTTCGTTTAAAACAAACAAAAATGGAATTTGATGTGATTTTTTTTTCCAGTGGATACCTTGTAATGTGATATGCATTGTTTCAAAAGAATTGTAACACAAATAATAAAGATTTTTTTCTTTCATACATACTTGCTGGCAAAGAACGCTACCCAGGGGAAGCGCAGGTCATGTGTATCCACAAACACGTTCTGGACGAACAGGTTAGGACTGCAGCTATGCTGCAAAGTAGAGAGAGAACGAGTATAAAGAGACAAGACAAGTGAATATTTCAAAACGGAAATTATTCTCGCACGTCAAGCTCCGGGCTTACATTAAGGTACCGGCCGAGGTTGCCCTCCAGCTTGGCGTCGATGATGTAGCAGGACTCCTCGCCATCGAAGAACTGGCGTGTGTTTCTGGGAGCGTTCTCTCCGCCTCCTCCTCCGGTCTTCCCTGATTTCCCTGTGTTGCCTCCCTGGCCCCCTGGGGCTCCTCCTGTGGCGGGGGGCCCCGTCTTCACCAGCATGCTGTGGTTGGCCTTGAGGGCGAAGCCTCGAGTCGACTTCACCGCCACCTGCCTCTTTGTCACGTCTTAACAAAAACAAAAACCGGCATACAAACGCATGGAAAGTGAAGTGAAAGCGTAAAACATAAATAAACTAGTGTATGCAGAAAATGAGCAAGCGCCATTCATGCATCATGCAATAATGTATACAGAGTTCTCCCCAGGATGTTCTTTACATGGTGGCGCTCCCGAAATCGAGTGTACGCAGAAAATCTGTTTTTTTCAATCCAAACCAAAAGGTGATATTGGACTTTTGGTTTGGATTGAACCATTTTAGAAATTGGAAAAAAGCAAAAAACGATTAGTCGATTAAAACTAAAATGTCCGCGTGGCGGCAGCCCTATGTAGAAATGTTACACGGTGGTGCTGGAAAGGAGCATGGTGGTGCAGTGTATATATGGATACAGACGGACCCATCTTACTGGGAGCAGGTTTCTTGTCCTTGTTGTCCTCAGACCCTGAGCTGATGGTCTGGACGTCATCGCTGTCGGACAGCATCATCACGTCCTGTTTCTTCCCTCCCTGCAACTTCACTTGCCTGCAGCGGAACATGCAATTTAACGCAACATGATACAAAACCAAAACGCAACGACCTTGCAGAGGACGTAATGTTCAACCATGAAAAGAATGATGTATAGTTTATGCGGTTTTGATGCTTACGTACCCTTTGCCGTCTGCAGAGTCCTTGAATAGAAAAATAAAATACATTGAATTAGTACACAATGCATCATAAGACAAAAAAATCCCTCGCCTATAAATTATATTCCTCTATTTAAAACAATTAATTCAAATCCTAACGATCAATAAAAAGAGTATGTTCAATCCGTTTAAACTTGGACTAGAAACAAGCCAACTGTGTTCCTTCGGATGCTTCAGCCTCACCTTCTTCAGGCCCTGGCTGGTGAGCCACGAGGCCACTTTGCTCTTCCCCATCTCCTCCGGCATGGACAGAGGCTTCTGGTCGTCCGTCCCTGCCCCATCCTTACTGTCTTGACTTCCTGTGTCAGAGACAGAGAAAACGATATCAAATTCAGGCCGTTTCAAGTGATGCCTGGGCATTCTAAAATCAGCAGGCAGGCGTCACACACACACACACACACACACACACACACACACACACACAATATTACCAACAAAAATGCAATGACAACCGTGCCTCTCTTTGTGTGTCTTTACAGAAGATAGATAGGTACTTTATTCAAATTAAGGCGTTACAGCAGCTCACATCAAAATGGAAGTAAAAGTGAGAAAGTGGGAGAATCAGTGCAAGGATATACAGCCCCGTCTGTACTCGAGCCTGAGAAGAACCAAGTAATCCTCCATCCATCCATCCATCCGCCCTCTCAGCTCACCCTCCTTGTTGCCCTTGGCCTGGCCACGCGTGGTGTAGCTCCTCCACACCGAGCTGGAGTTCAGGTAGGTGTCCTTCACAAACGTGTCGTCCGAGCTGTCGCTGGCATCTGAGCTCTTGGAGTCCTTCTCCTCTTCCTCGTTGCTGTCCTTGGACGAGTCTGGGCTCTCTGTCGTGAGGGTCGCGTGTTGAGGGGGGAAGAGGAAGAACGAGAACAGAGACGAAGAAAATAAAAATAGGTGGAATATTAGCGTCCGATACGCCATTTACTAGTAGACACAAATCACTGCAACGTGATTTTTTGTTTCGTTGATACATATCAATATTAGGCATCTTGCAGGTTTGAACCTGGAACCTTTTGGCTGGGGGAGTCACACACCCTAACCACTAGACTATCATGCCCACGTTCTTTCAATCGAGTCACAAAGAAAATGGCATCTAGATCGACGATTTGACAGTCGGACCGACGGACCACTCACCTGTGTTTTTCTTCGTACCGTCCCCTTTCTTGGAAGGCCGTCGCATGGCCCTCCCCGACACCAGCGCCGAGAGTTGAAGATTGAGTTTTGACATGTCCACGCCGCTGCCGTCGCTGTCCGAGCAGTGGGCCTCGCTCTCGTAGCCCTCCTTGAAGTTCTCCACGCTCTCTATGTGGTCCAGGTTGGCAAAGTACTCGTCCCCCATCTCCAGGCCCTCCTTGTCGGCAAAGTCATCCGTCAGGATCTTACCTGGTAAACGGGGATGCAAAGACAAGTTAGCAAATTTGTTTTGTGACGCCTCTTCTTTACGTTTAGTCATTTAGCAGACAATAATTGTGTCGAAGGGACTTACAAGGCTGAGAAAAATCTAAGCATACAATCAATAGTAACTACAAAAAGGTTCTGCACAACAGTTTCAGAAAAAGAAAAAGAAAAGAAAAACTGAGTGCAGTATAGCTATAGGAATCAAAACGCAAGGTTAGTAGGTTTTAGTCTTATTTTTCTTTTTAGTGCATAATAGTTACATGTTAGAGATACAGAGATTGTACATAATCTACGCCCCTAGTGGCAAAATAGTGTAATGACCTGTGTTCACCTTGACACAGGTGCATTGATTATTATTTGTTTGTGTCTTGTGTGTCAAAGACACCCTGAGGAAGGCAGAATGCCGATACTACTTACTAAAGACTTTTTAATTTCAAACCTAGGTGAGTGCCTGGGCCTGGATGCATTAGCATCACCTCAATTTTTCCTCTTCTTTTTCCAATGTGCATTCTAACCTCATCAAATTAAATTCAACAACAATCCAAAATTGCACCCCATGTCCCCATAGTAACCCCTCCCAGTGACATGTCCCCATAGTAAACCCTCCCAGTGACACGTCCCCATCCTCACCGGCGTAGATGCAGACGAAGGAGCCCTTGGCCACGTCGTCCAGACAGCGGATGCCCCAGCCCTTGTTCTGGGTCTTGAAGAGCTGCAGGCGCACCTGCAGGCCGTGCTGCACCAGCCGGTTGGTGCACATCTGAGATGAGCACTTACACCGCTTGTTACACTCATAGATCCTGGAGCCAGGAGGACCGCAGGAGTAGAAAAGGGGAAAGCAAGAGAGATTATGGTGAATATCATTATACGACATGCCAGTAAAGGGGCCAAAATCCATGGTGTGATAGTGCAGAGAAAACCGCCACTTGAGTTTACACTTTCATTTGAATTCATCTTAATAATTGTATGTTTTGATTGTTCTCAAAAGTGTCTGCTAAATGACTAAATGTAAATTACACTTGTAGTGTGTGTGTGTGTGTGTGTCAGGGTTACCCGGTGGGCAGGCACTCGTCCAGTCGTTTGTGGAGGTATCCAGCACCGTGGTTGATCTGCGCCCCAGGGGTACAGCCTGTGGCCTGCAGGGTCAGCTGGTGGCAGGAACACTTGGACCTGGAGAACACATGACACACGAGGGTAAACATTGTGTGTAATGATTAACATTTGGTCAGCAACAACGGGAGCAGCTTCAAGGCATCATTGTTTAGGGTGGACATTCTTGACTAACTTGTCTCTACAGCCATCGGTGCAGTCGCAGCCGACCAGGAAGTCTGGGCTGGTGTTGATGAACACTCCGTCCTCTGGGATTCGCTCCTTACCTGGGGAAGACATGAAGCGGTCCATTCTTTAGTACCTCTTTAGATCAGACACTTCAGGATTTTAGTGGATGCTCTTTGATTCTACTCTCATTCTCTATTCAAACCTCTTCAAACCAGCATCCTTACTGTAGGCTACTTTGGGCGGTGGCGTGGAATCGGTCTCGTTGACGCAGGAGAGGGCGATGTCCTCCCGTCCGCTGGTGATGTCCGGGATGTAGTAGATGGGCCGGGACGGGTGGAAGGGCCGGTCCACCAGGACATAGGGGTCCAGGCAGAACATCTCTAGGAAGATGAAGTCGCAGCGCGTCTGGAAGAGGTAGTGCTGGATCTCCTCCATGTTGCGCAGGCACAGGCCGCACGGGGCCTTGTAGATCACATGGAAGGACATCTGAGGAGGGAGAGAGGACAAACAGAGTTATTCTAACGGGGCAGGAGGGAACATGGTGATGCGACGAGCAGAGGAAGACTCAAGAGTACTTTCTGTGGCAATTTAAGGCAGGCGGTTTTGCAAACAACAAGAAGTTGGAAGAAAACGTACAGTATCAATCATAGACAAGACAATGTGTGATGAAAGGAATGATAATACTGGATGATACTGCAGGAGACAGCAGTATGAAGAATAAGAACATGACAAAAGTCAAATCAACACAACCCCACCCTTCCCCATTCTCCTCCTCCGCCATATTACCCCCAGGGGAGCCAGCCGACGCAGACGGTACACCCACCTTGCGGTTGACTTTGCGGCGGCCCGTCATGCGTCTGAAGTCGTACAGCAGCGGTGTGAGCAGGGGGTTCTTTCCCCGGTGCTTGTCCGGTCGGGAGGGCCGGATGCGGGTGAGACACGCGGGCTGGCAGGTGTGCGTGAGGTAGAAGATGCGGTCTGTGGGGGCACGGTAGGGGGGCTGCTGGTAAATGATGGGCACCGCCATGAGAGTGGGGGCTGGGGCTGGGGCAGGGGCAGGGATGGGGACTGGGGCGATCAGTGGCAGGTGCTTCTGGAACTGAGGGCTGAAAGGGCCAGGCGAAGACAGGGTGGCGACTAGTCTTCCACTATGGGGGGGTAATCAAACACACAAGGGTTCAGACAACAAGAGAGCTAGTGAGAGAGGTTACCACAAAACAAATTTGTATTGTACAGCAGCTGATCTAAAATGAATACGCTTATTTTGTCTCGTTTCACATGCTAATACTGTTGAGCCTTCCATTTGTCAGTATTACTGTGCGAATAGATGTTCAAGTGGTACAGACTTCATGATCTCACATAAATGCATCGTTCCCTCACCGATCTAATCAAATATTCCCAAATGTGGTGCATTGTGGGTCATAGATATAGCCAAATACAGCTGCCAAGCGGCCACAGCTTGCGTTAGTGTGGTTAAAGTGCACTTCTGGTGCACTGAGAGTTGGGTTGTGAGAGAACCGACCGAGGGAAACAACCACACTTATGCACTTAAGCTTATGAGCGCTGATGTCAGAGTATGAATAAAGTACGGGAAAGTATGGGTAATGGAACTGGGCAAAGAGAGACCGGCCTACAGCTTGAGAGTGTGAAGTCATCACAAATCTATGTGTTATGGGCAGATTATCTCAAAACGATTCTTTTTGTCTTTTTCCTGTGGCTTCACCTGGGGATCTGACTGGGACTGGAAGTCAGGGACTGCAGGATTTTAGAGGCATGGGTGCCTCCTACCCCAGGAATAAACGGAGACGTACTCTTCCTCGCCATCTGCTGTTTATTACTAGGAGACAGAAGACCAGAGTAAATTGATAATGAGGACATTAATACAGAGCATATTGCTACGGCTGTATAATGACGATGTTCATCTTTAAATGTCTATCATGCAATTATACGTTACAGGTAGCTTGTGTAGCAATCAAAGGCAGTGTGAAGTAGCAGAAAGCTAGTATGCAGGACTCACTCAAAACGTGCAGACGGTGAGGGTGTGAGGGACTGGCTTAGCGGAGAGCTTACAGCAGCCAGAAGGGGGACTGCTTTGCTAGGAACAGCTCCCTCGCTGGTATACTGAACCACTGGGCCCTTGCTCCTCAACGCCCCTGTGATTCCAGGAGAAAAGTCAGAGAAAGTAGGTCATTATGCAGGTGATTAAGTAGTAATAATGGATAATAATAGTAGGGGTGGGGGGGGAGATAATGTGCTACAGAATGTGGTAATAACTCCTGGTTCAGCCTGACTGGCAGGGGTCTGAATATTGTGCATAGTGCATATTTGGGTGTATACATCAGACAGTAATGCATGCTCATTACCCATGTTGGGTCTTGTTCTCTGCTGGCCAGCCAGCTTCTTCTCGTGGGTGTTGGCTGTGGTCAGCTTGAGGTTGAACATGGGCTCCAGCCGTGTGGAGCCCCTGTAGATCCACTCACTCCTCTTGTCATCCTAACAGCCACAACAAACAAAAGGCTTTACTAGATGGTTTTATTTTACAATTTAGGGATGCACGATAAATAGGGTCCGATACATTATCGGCCAATAATGGGAAATTTTTATTATTATGTATTATTCCGATAATAAAATTATAGCCGATAAATAGAGCCGATAATTGGAAGCCAATATTGCTTCCAACGGCTTAACCGTAGGGCTTAACAAGCGATGCACGCTGTTGTTGCACTCATGACGTCAAACTCCTGCACCGGAGTTGAGCCACGCGGTGTGGCCGTAGTAGATTAGACCTGAGTAGAGCCACGCAGTGTGGCCGTAGTAGATTAGACCTGAGTAGAGCCACGCGGTGTGGGTGTAGTAGATTAGACCCGAGTAGAGCCACGCGGTGTGGGCGTACTAGATTAGACCTGAGTAGAGCAACGCGGTGTGGGCGTACTAGATTAGAGCTGAGTAGAGCCACGCGGTGTGGGCGGAGTAGATTAGGGAGCAAAACAGCAAACGTTTTTGATATTTCACAGTAGCAGAGGACGACAGCAGGATTGCTATTAGCAATACATGTTCAGCTAGGGTTCTAAGAGGAGGAAAAAAGTCTACTAGTTTTAAGTAACATGACAAATCTTATAAGTGACCTGCAGTGTTAACTGTGCAACTTGTGTTTACAATTATTAGTGATGTCAGTTGGTTGGTCACAAACTACAGGTTATTAACTTATTGGTTATCGGACATGAGAAGCAGGTAATTATCGGTTATTGTGCATCCCCCCATTTACAGTGTTGTAACTTAAGCACAGCATCCAATGTGACTTCGAATGTGTAGCCTTTTCCGTTCAACAACAGGGGTGTGTGTGTGTGTGCGCGTGTTACCTGCCTGTGTGTGTGTGTTACATGCCTGTGTGTGTGTGTGTGTGTGTTACGTGCCTGTGTGTGTGTGTGTTACGTGCATGTGTGTGTGTGTGTGTGTGTGTGTGTATATGTTATGTATCTGTGTATGTGTGTGTGTGCGCGTGTGTGTGTTACGTGCCTGTGTGTGTGTGTTACACGCCTGTGTATGTGTGTGTGTGTGCGTACCAGGAAGAGGATCTTCACCAGACTTCCATCCACCTCCTCTATTCTGCTCCTCCACCAGGTGCCCTCCCACTCCGTCTTGATGATCTGGCCCATCTTCAGCAGGACCATGGGCCGGTTGGGATAGGCAGTGATGTACTCCTCGATGAAGTCACGGCAAGATAAGTCCTCTATGTCCTCCCACGTGCGCTTCACTGGGAAAAGTTATTTCATTTGGTCAAAACCCAAAGTGAACAGTCTCAAAGTTAAACCTGCGCTATGTACGTTTGGGGTGGGGAGGGGAGGGGGGGGGTGGGACCAGAATGAAACTATTTAGAAAAAATGTGGATAGGCACGTTGTATTCTTGAGAAGCTTTCTAGTTCAGATATATTTTTTTTATGGAGTAAAAAGCTGCAGTAGAAAGGTTACATAGTGCAGGTTTAACCATACACACCTTTTAACAACAAGTGCAAATGTGCGAGACAGGTTCTTACATGGACGACAGACAGGGTAGAGCTCGGGTAGAGTGACGTAGGAAGCGTACCCATCATCAAAGAAGATCAAAAACCTGAAACAAACACAAGCACCACCATAGGCAAACCAGTGACCACTCAACTGACTCGGCGGTCCCAGCGACACCTCGTCTGTGACGTTTAACTCCGGAATCTCACCTCATGCGGTTCTTGTTGTTGGGCATCTCTGCCACGATGCCGGCGTAGAGCCACGACAGGGTGCCGTCTTTGTACTTGGCCACCACGCGCGCGCCGACATACAGACTCTCCAGCGTGGGGTGGTAGTCGAAGGCCACATGGTTCCCAGAGAGGAGACTTTTCCCTTTGTTGTCAAACTTCACCTTGTACTTAAACATGCCGTTTCCTGCATGAAGTCACGCAAAATGAAAAAAAATCTGTTCACACAATAAAAAGGCAAAGAGAGTTACGTATTTGTGAGTGGGATGGTTGGATCTGCACTCATTTGAAGAATGAATAAAGTTGGATACAAACCAACATGGTTGACAGCAACGAGGGTGCCTCTGTGCCAGATCTTAGTGCGTTTCTTTCCCAGAATGGTCATGTCTACCTTGAGTTCCCCCTCCTCGATGGCAGGGTTGGGTTTGGTTGGGGAGAAGGCAGGAGTCTGGGACACAAACACAGTTGGTACCGTCGGAGGAGCCCCTGGAAGGATGAAGCAGACGCAAAATCATCAACATGTGTTTTGGGCAATCGGATATCAATCGGATATCGCTAAAACGCATTTAATTTACACCTGGCATTAGAATGCGTCTCCAGTGTCCAGATTGACATTGGATATATTTCTCTTGCAGAATTATAGAATTCCATAATAGAATAGTTACTCTTTCGGTCAGTTCCCCGTGAGTGAAAAAAGAAGAAGTTTAAAATCTGATGATGGCAGGCCCTAGCTTTGTTTTCAATATTTCTAATGATGAAGTACCGTTACATCCGTCCCCCGGATGTAAATAGAAGGCTATGTGTGCGTATTGGGGAGTTGGATGCATTTACACTTGTGTTAGATGTGGCCAGAATGCGTCCCCAGGGTTTCTCACAGCTGTCTATAGGCGAGGCGCAGTGCCAATGACCGACCGCCTCTACAAACAAATTACATTTCATAATATGACGATGACAATGTGCAAGTCCGTTCATGTCAGCATCTGCATTCCATTTGACAGAAAACGTAGGCTGCTACTACTACAACTACCAGTGATTGGACGGGCCGACCCCGCGTGGACACCCCCAACCCAGCTACGCCTATTTTCCATGGTGTGGTGTGCTTGTATATTCTTTTTATTTATTTTCTTTGTGAGTGGTGTGCTGAAATAATTGTTTTATTTTCTCTTCTTTTATGGCTCTTTATTTGCATGCCTCATTTTTTTTGTTTTGAGGAATACACGGCTAACTTAGACATTAGACTGACAGACATTAGTTTAATCTCAAGCTGCGTCTTGCATGTGGAAGATGCATCTATGTATTTATCAAGTAACATAGGCCTATCAGTTACGATCAGAAGTATAAGTCACGCGATGTAGCCTATTAGGCCTACCAAGTTTAGTAGATATTATGCCTCAGACAGAACGACTGTAGTGTTTTTTCGTTTGAGGGGTTACACAAGGAAAGGCCTACATTGTTTAGTAGGAGGATAAGGTAGGATATAATAATAATTGCAACAATGACATTAACCTTTTTAATTATATAATTATATGAAAGAACAAATAACATTTTATAGGCTATATTGTAGAATTTGAGAGACATTTGTTTGAGGGACAAGTCAACACTGGTAGGCTTATTATAATTATATGAACGAATGAATAATAACGAATCAAGCTGTTGAGAATCTACTCTGCGAGTATGGCAATGTGTGTCCGACACAACACACACTTATTGTATTTAATTTTATATTATAGCCTATCGTAAAATTTTATTGATTCATTTAAGAGACATTTAATATGTTTGGTTTGTTTCAGACAGATGGAACACACAATTACATCCGCGATGATGAATTCAGTTTGACGTTCAATATTCCCCCTTTTTTGCTTCCAAATCCCAACAGCTCACTGAGATCAGATTTATTTCAGATTAGTCTAGTTTACACATTGGACAATGTTTCACACATTGGACAATGTTTCACACATTGCGACACGATTAGGAAAGAAACGTGTTGAATGTCAATATCAACGATCTAATAGTGTGGAATATTGTCCAATGTCTAGTCTTTAGAACAAGACTAATCTGAAAGAGGCCTGTCCTTTTTCAACAAGCCATTTTGTTTTGCAAGCGAATATCGTCAAACTAAAATCACCGCGGTGCGCTTCTATCTAAACCTTCAACCTTCATTAACATTTTAAATGATATCGTCATAGGAATGAACAAATAATAACAAATTGCTCAAAACGCATGTTAATGCCAGGTGTAAAGGGGGTATATGAGTCAGGCATAGCCTTGTGTCTGAATAATTGAATAGCTGGGCGATATCCATTTTTTTGTTAAAACTTCTCCCCAAAACATCGAGGTTTACGGTTCAATTGTCAAAAAAAGCAACTCCATAATAAGTGAGAGCACATCTTATAACTTGTGTTTCCAATGTGCCATGAGCTGCTACGCTCTCTTCTGCCACAGGGGGGAAGCAATCGTCTGCAAACCACTTTTTTCCGCCCCCAACCCATTAACAAATCCAGCATAAGGCTACGAGGCATGTTTGAGTAATAGAATTATGACCTTCATAAGCTTGCTATTCCTAACTTTGTGTTAGCAGGGTAGGCTAGGCCTATAAGCCGGAAGGAATTATTAAATCAGCATTATATCTGGCTATCGGTTGCCTCAAACAGGGTAAGTTTGGCAAGCAGTTTCACCGGGAGTAGGAGCAACCTCAGATAAAATTCTCTAGCCCCAAATGACAGCAGTAAGGTGCAGTAAGCACGACCCCAGATCAGTGGCAGTTAGAGAAATTAGAATAGGTGTGAAAAAAATAAAACAAGCGCTTATAACGAGAGACATATTTTGAGACTGATAGGGACATTGTTATACAACCGTGATATACCGTTCCATTGGAAAATCGCCCAACACTACCAGAATCCCAAAATACAGCAACAAAATTGAGAAAATATGTTTTTGGAAATGTACAAATCTTTGTTGGAAAACAATTAGAACATTCCTATCGAAGTGATTCAAAGCTGGAAACATTTTCATATGGTATCAATAAAAAAGTAAGACAGAAATAAGTCCTCCCCCCATATCCAATGTGTTGCGCAATTGTATCACACGATTCGTTTGTGTTGCAGCATTGATGATGCCTTTTGTGCGTGTGTGTGTGTGTGTGTGTGTGTGTGTGTGTTCTCACCAAGGTGTGTGGGCTGTATTGAGGATCTGAGCTGAGGTGCAGCAGGTGATGCCTTGCCAACTATTCGGACCAACTTATGCACCTGCTGTGTGGTCTTCTGCAGGACAGCGGAAGCGTCTTTAGAAGGAGTCCCAGGCTTCTTGGGAGGAACCACTACAAATGTCCACCAACCGAAAAGACAGATCATTATCGACAACCAACTGTGTTTGTAAGAGCAAGTGAAACTCCCCAATTAAACCAGATGTTTATGAAGTAAAACCAAATTATGTTTATCAAAATTAACTTCTAAAATACTAAAAGATGACAACGTTTTGAAAGACGACACCCCAACTTACAGCAGCCAACGGCGATGACATCATCATCATCGTCGTCATCATCCTCATCGTCGATCTCGATGACCTCCGAGGAGAGGGGTCCTCCCCCGCCAGCCTCATCCTCTGAGCTGCTCCTATAGACCAGGCCGTTGTCACGGTATGACTTCCTCACTAGCTTCTCACATTCCATCACAGACCTGGGGAACAGCATGTCAGGCGAGAACATCGTCACCAGCCGATGGTGGAAAAAAACCACACGCACACACCTCTGATACACCTCATCCATGATGCATCCACTCACTGGTTGGCATTGTTGATTAGCTCATCGGTGGTGGCCTCCTCCTGTTCCTTTATCTCCACCCACTGTTTGAGGTGATCCAGCTGAGCCTTTCTCCTCAGCACGGAGTCACTCTGCTCCACGGCGTCCTCAATCCATTTCTTCAGGTCATCCAGGGAGAGTCCCAGCTCCTCCTCCAGCCCTGAATCCCACCCTTCCATCTCCATTCTGGCAAGGAATGGAAATGAGTGAAGACAGACGCTGGCTGCTTTGTATTAAAAACAATTAATGAATAAGATGAAAAAGCATGTTTCTTTTTTTAGGCATTCAATGCACGTTATTTCTCAATAGCTGTGTCTTGGAAAGCTGCAACTGTCAGATTAAGGATAAACAGACACATTTGCTGCTGATGTCAACAATAACATAACTCGCTGCAAACACCACTGGTGCCTATTCTGAGTAAACATTTCTTATCCTTCTGGTGGGAAAAACATGACTGCTAATGGAATGCTATATTTCAATATCACTGTTAATATCATTGTTAATATCATTGTTATCGTTATCATTGTTTATGAAGCACTCCAGTAAAGCTGTAATACGTGCCTAGGCTAGCAAATTACGGTAGTAGTATTTATCCGAACGATGGATTCATTGAAGACTGCAACTTAAACGTGTTTATGCTAATAAACACGTTATCTATAAAATAGGAGAAAGGGGAAGCTTGCTAATGGCCAGCTAGCCCAAGTTTGCACAACTTTGTTAGTCTGCTTGTTTGGCAGTCGACAGCACCATTTCGTTTGGTGTCATTCTGCTAATTCGCTAACGTGCCTAACTTTGAACTGCCTATCATCATATAGAAATACTGTATGGTACTGTTAGCCGTTTAGCCTGTTAGCCTAGCATTGGCTATCATGTAAGGCTAAACAAATACATTTCCTTGTTTAATCTTGAGTCAAACACAAAAATCTACATGTACATGTACACTTCGCAATGCACTGTATCGTGCAATATGCATTTGAGTCATGACTTATACCTACCCACCGCTGCTCTCCATTCTGTTTTGTTAGCAGATGTGTGCACCACGGCTAGGTGCATTAGCAGCCAATTCTGTCCATCCCAGAGTAGCCGATGAGGGCGGTGCTGATTTCTCTTTCCATTATCGCTAAAGGAAAAACAACCCCGCTCTTTCGGGTAACACGGAGTTTCAAACTCTAGCTACAATGGGCGGGACATGGTGAGATTGTCTATGAAGAGAATGCCCAAAACGACGAGATTAGCCCACATGCCCACTACATGAAGTGGCCCAAAATTAAGAATAACACTGGCTAATTAATAGAAATCACGACTTAGAGCGTGACATTGGCCATATGTGTATTATATACATTTATTTTATACAGCACATTTAATTATTTAGAGAAAAACGTTGAACATAGTTCAAAGGTTTCATCTATGTAGAATTGTTGCAAAACCCTCAAAACTGAATTTATGTGCCTTTCTTAAAGAAATATTGAATATTACTGATTTTATTCGTTACTTGTAAAATATCTGACACTTAACATTCATATTCCTATCATGTATTGCATTCAAAATAAACTATATACATATATAAAAAGAAATGGTCAACTGAGAACGCAGTTTTTATATTGAAACCAATGAATAGGCTAATGGAGACAACAGACACTTCCCATTTTTTTTATTTTCTATGAAGATGAATGACTGAACTGCACAAATAATATGATTTCATTGAGCTCCTATTATAAACAATGAAGAAATGATCAACAACACTATCAACCATAATAAACCATTGTTTCATATTTGTAGTAAAGGCAAACATGCTGCTTTCAAGTGGCAATCCTGAACAGTTTTTCCTTGAGTATCCATCATCCTAGGTCTGGACCCCCATCACGCCTCTGATTGCTCCTGTTGGTAAATACTAGTGGAAACAGCACTGTATGGGTCTAGCACTATCTGTACACAACGTACTATAGACACCAACAGAAAAAAGCACAGCAGGAAGAAGAAGAAGAGGGCAAAACCCAAGTCCACATCTATTTTCAGTGTGGCTGTAGGAAGGGTCGGAGGGTCCATGTCAGAAATTCCTCAGGCCCAACGAGATGTTTGATCTCCGTCCAGATTGTGTCTTGTCTTTGCCGTATTAGTTGACCTTTCCCCTTTGTTGTGTCTTCATATAGCAGTGTTTGTCCAAACCTTGACCCCCCTATACCAAAAACACAGTGCCACAGGTATTTTCTTAGGCTTGGTAGTAGAGCCTCGGGGTGAGACCTCTCTGGCTACGACAACACCGTCAGATTCGTTCTAGTAATCCTTTTCAATCTTTCAACAACAACAACAACAGAAAATCGGTTGGTGTAAACTCCAGGATCCCCACGTGTTGATCAGGAAGGAATCACACTACTGCTGCTGCTGCATTGTAAATGAGGTCCAATTCAACAACCTGTTGCTCTCTGCATGTTGCTAGCTTTCCCCTCAGCATCGACACCCTCTCTAGTCCTCAGCCCACTGTTCCCATCCCCCAGAGACAGGATGGATTGGTGATCACACACAGCCACATTTGGCACCTGTGTCCTGCATAAATAGTTAAAAAGGAGTTTGGTAACGATCAGGCCGTTCCTGAGATTAGAACCAGCAGGCGGCTCTGCTGGCTAGCGGTAGCTTTAACACCTTTTGCTCGTTGCCTGACCCACACAAATGTGTCAACAGCCAGATATACTAATGAATCAGACATAACCAACTCGTCTTCATACACAAAACAATATTTGTAAAGTTTATGAATTACCACTGGCTATATACATGACAAATGCATGTTTTTTTTGAAAGGGTAGAGAAAATAAACCTTTTGTGTTGCTTTCCAACGTATAAATCCAAATCGTCAAACTGAAATAAGGGGCAGAGAGTTACAAGGAGCAGGTGAGAGCCAGAGAAAGAGGATATGAAGTGTTGGTGGCAATCCACTTGAGAGGGGTTGGAAACTGATCCTGACCAAAAAGATGCCGATTGGTTGTATTCTGATGCCTCTGCAGAGACATAAACAAGTTAAAAGTA
Organism: Trachyrincus murrayi; assembly: GCA_900323305.1. Lineage (NCBI taxonomy): Eukaryota > Metazoa > Chordata > Actinopteri > Gadiformes > Macrouridae > Trachyrincus > Trachyrincus murrayi. The sequence goes on from OOFB01000653.1 coordinate 26,311, forward strand.
AAGTGACCCTATATGCAAATAGAGGGGGGGTGGGGGTCGACATAAACAGAACAATTACAGGAAGAGGATGCAGGGCAACACCAGCAAATCTATGTCAGACTACACAAAGCTCATTATTTACTCAAAACTTCCAACAACAAAAAGGTCTCACTCATTTGCAGCCCAAAACTAAGTGCATCTGTGAAAGACTAAACCCATCTTAAACCTATTGACAGCATCCACTCCACCTGTTTTCACCCCAGGCTGTAAAGGAGAAGAAGGGAGGATGAGCTAAAGGAAATCAATCCCAAGAGAGATCTGCAGATCACAGCTTCTTCAGCAAGAAAACAGATACCGGTGGCGGCTTTTGTTTCTTCACAGAACACAGTGGAAGAACAGTAAATAAAAAAGCTGTTCTAAAAATAGCCATGACCAACATAATTAGATGAGTGCAAAGAGGCTGTCCATATATAGATAACTCTAAACAAAATAGTTTTACACTGCTCTACATTCTGCAGCCCAACTACACACGATAAAAAAAATCTCTAATCTGTAATCTAAAATTTCACAACATAAAATTCTACCCAGTGAATTTTGATAATATAACAATTTAATAGAAAAACAAACACTTTCCTCTTAACAGTTCATATACAGATACAGTATATTTAAATATTTTTGTTTCTATATGTGATACAAACTGCAGTTTACATCATTGTAAAAACCCAGTTAAAGAAGCCAGAGGTTGAAAACAATGTAAGTCACCAAAATTCCACCCTTTTAAAAATCTAAATAAACTGTAGAGAGGATTTAATGTACACATATTGGCATAGGAGAGTGTGAGTGTTGCACAAACAATGAAACAATGCATCGAAAAGGATCAAATTAACACATTTATACAATGTAAAACATAAACTTTAAGTCTTTAACAATCTCTCATCCCTTGGACTCCACAATGGTCCACATTACATACATACCAACTTTTGATTGTTAAGCTAAAGGATAGAGTCTTCTTGGTGTCCTTACCTAATATAATTCAATGTCCATTATTGTTTTACCTCACAAATGAGGCCAAAACACTGGGGCATAACCTTGTTACACATATTCACTTTTATCCTAAAAAAAACAACCCTGATTAAACCATTTTTAAAATACCAATGGAAAAAGCACAACAGACAGATCAAAAGACCAACGCCTGACACAATAAAACTTAATAGTGAAACATGGCAACCAGATCAAAACATTACTATAATTTCTAATAAAAATAGAAAACCAAAAAAGACAATAATGGCTTTAGAAGTACATCATTCCTGCTTGTTAATTATTGCTGCATTACATTTTTTTATTTCTTGCCGCCCAACTTTGTTTACAAAAGGACAATCAAACTGGGTTGATTTGAGTGCGAAAACACCCACAGACATGATTCAGCAAGTAAAACATGAATGTGCTTAGGGGTACCCAGGGCCACACAAGAAAAAAACTAAATGGTGTTGTAATCGACTATACTGCATGTATTCACTTGCAATACATATATGGCAATTTGTTATGCTGTGTATATAAAATTTACACATTTGCGACAAGGCTACTCACGACGATCTGCATCTATTACCATGCTCAGCCTCACTGGTAAACTAATTTAGTTAAAAACAAACATGACTTGTTCCCTGTAGAGAGAGAAGTAGAAGAAACCAATGAGGTGCTCTTTGAATGCAGCTGTGCGAGAGTGCTCATGCAGGTGTACAGAGGAGGAGGAGGAGGAGGAGGAGGAGAGAACACACGGACATGCATATTTGCGTGAAAAAGAAAAAAAACACCAAAGCAGTATATCCCCATCATTTCCTGAGACTTTTACATGATCGATTAGGGTGGACATCCGTGTATTAAGAGATCACAACAAACAACTGCAGTTTTATCAAATGGCTGACAAAAATCTAAAAAGTAAAGGCTTTTGTGTGTTTCTTTCGGATGGGTAGGTGCCGGAGGGGTAGGAAGATGCCGTGGTGCAGTCCATCTAAATTTCTCTATGCGCGCGCGTGCGTGTGTCTGTGCGTGTGTCTGTGTGTGTACACACACGCTTTATATACACATCACATATGTACAGCATCATAGGCGGTTGGCTTTGGGCAGTGCTAGCAAAGTAAATCTTACAACGGCCTGGATTTCGTTATAATGTCCTCTTCTTGTCGGTCGCCATTGTTTGATTGTCCTGCCCTGGTTGTCTGCGGTCAGGACCATTGGCTATGAAGGACATGCTGGACAGTGCAGGAGAGTGCTACTTTAAAAAGGGGGCAGTAATGGCGTGAGAGAAGCAAGAAGTCCAACGAGGCAACATTGGGAATAAGTAGGGGTAGTGAGAGAGACGGGTAGTGAGAGAGACGGGTAGTGGGGGGGGGGGGGGGGCCCCCCGGGGGGGGGGG
>OOFB01000661.1:5963-25306 GCA_900323305.1 Trachyrincus murrayi
AATATCTTCGGTCTTGTGTTTCTGACTAAAATGATTTTGAGGACGCTATGCAAACAGTTTAAATTGTGCATATTAATGGGAGAGGGAAATGGGGGAAAACTAAATACATTTTTAAAAAGCCGTAGTTTGCATGCATGCATTTGTAACAGTGGGGGTTTGGTTCTTCCACTTGCACACATTTTGATTTGACATTTTCTTGTAATATACTAGTAACAAGCTATGCTATTGGTTGAAGAGTGACCTCTAGTGGGTATACAGGTAGTGCTGCTGGGTTTTCCTCCCAGTTCGGAGGATTAGAGCCAGCGGTAAGTTGCTTATAGAACGTGCTCCCACGCAATTAATTAGAATCTTACCCATAGAGTGAAATCAATACCCATTGACTAGAGGTGTTATGCATTTCCTTTTTAGTACAACTAGTGTATTTTGAGTTGGTCTTTTTGGTACTTTTAAAGTATTTAGCGTCGAAGATTTGAATCACACGTGTGAACAATGTGTTGCGACATGAGTTATGTAGCTAATCATTCTCTTCTTGTAATAGCATACCGTATGTTACCAACCCATGCTGCCGTGTTACAGACTCCCACCTTTTGTCATTCATACCAGAATAAACTGCTCAACTGGTTTCACGTCTCTCGACATTCATTATGAGAAAACACAACGCAGAGGAACGAAGGGGGTTACACATTATTATCTTAAAGTGTTCTAACATCTGTTGCCTTTTCAATGAAGTGTTGCTCCTCTCTGCCCAGAGTTGCAATAAGGTAGGGATATGGTGAAATACGTAATGTAAACTGTATATTGTATCACATTGCATTGATGCATGCGGCATATCCATCATTGTCAACAATGACGGATATGCTGCATGCATCAATGCAATTTGCAACATATACTGCAAGTGATTTATCGCAGCCGTAAGTGAAACTTGAATTGTGGTGGTTCCATCTGCTTTTATCGAACGCTATTCACTGTAAAAAAGTTGTTCCTTGAACCTCTAGGTTATTCCAAGAACCTAGGGGCTCCTCCAAAAACTCATACATTCCTCAATGCTATTAGAGATGCCTGCAAGAACTTTTGGGATTCCTCTGTTTGAAAACTGGTTTCTCAAAGAATCCATTTGAATGAAGGTTCCTAGAGGATCTTAAGGCTACTATATTTGGATATCCTGTACTGTGAGGAACTTCTTGAATTTATCTCACTGAAATAAACCTTTGCTCTGCAAAGGCTTTTTTCTCCCACGTTTTTGAACTGTACAATAAAGTCTGAGAAAGTTGGCAACTCAATATTTATATTTCCAACATAAATAATAATAACAGCATAAAAAAAAAAAAAGAATAGTCTAAGATTATTATTATTATTATTATTATTATTATTATTATTATTATTATTATTATATTATAATAGCCTATTAACCTGCATATTGCATTGATTATAATGAACACAATATAGGCACGTTCTATTCCTTATCGAGAAACCGGTGCATACAACTTCCTGTTGCCAGCTATGGCCTTCACTAAATCGCCCAGATGTATGATGACTAGATCAGTCTACCCAGTGGACTGTACCAACTGGGTGGACACTCCCACTTGTGATGTCACTAGAGGGTAGTCACATGACAATTTTGAAACGGCTTGTAATGGCTAATCACACTATCACCAATTTTTAACATTAACATGTGGTCTAAATGGATGTATGAAATCCTGCCTTTGCTTTACCTCATATTGAACCCATATATATAGAAAGCACAGAGACTTAGTGTAAAGTGCCAATCCATTTGACTCAAAATTGTGTTATATCCTAGTTAATGTTGGGCACGGATGTAATCTAGGGTGGGACCAGGTGACCCAGAAGCAGGGGGACGGAAGAGAGCGGCACCTGGGACACGAGGCTAAGTGGTTGTAGGAGACGAGCAGTCTCCTACAACAAAAGGGTTTACAGTTAAACCCATTCATGTACGTGTGTTAAATGAAAACACAACATGGTACCAGGAGTACACAAACTCGAGCCTTTGGCTCGACTATAGGTGTTGACTTTGAGGGGCAAGATGCACGGAGAGCACTTGTTTTGTCAAGGTAGCGCGGTCTACGTTGATAGCACAACGAGAAATGTGGTTGCATTAGGTGTGGCAATATGGAGCAACTCAAGCCTCCTAGTGAGCTAAAACGGGCAACGTAGAAGACGGATGGAAAAAGTTCAAGCAGTGGTTCACACTGTATCTAAACGCGATAGGAGCGACGGATGCCATAGATGTTTACAACAGCTTTCAGCTAACGGCGGATGAGCAGAAAGACTATTCCCTGGTAAAATGTGAACAATTCTGCAGACACAACGAGACATACGAAAGGTACGTGTTTAATAGTAGAACACAGTCAGGGATGGAGTCTGTTGAGTTCATAACAGACCTGAAATTAAAGAGCCAGTCATGCAACTTTGGCGAGTTGGCAAGCTTTAATCAGACACAGAATTTTGATGGGCGTACAAGATAAGGGCCTAAGAGAGAAGCTGCTAGGAGAGCAGGACCTAACACTGGAGGAAGACATACAGGTATGCCAGGCGAGAGAAGTAACGCAACAATGCCTTAAATGCATGAACAGCGACAGGGTATGTGAAGACGAGTATAAGATGGAGATGGTTGAAGTCACACAGCGACAGCAAGCAACTCAGGCAAACCACAAAGACAACGGCAGACAGGGAGCGTCAACTGTGCACCTGCGGCAACTGCGGCAGAGGGCATAGACCCCGACAGTGCCCCGCCTTCGGAAAACGATGTTTAAACTGCGGGATAAGTAACCACTTTGCACGAGTGTGCAGACAACAAAAACCAAGAAAGGATAGAAAAGTGAACTACATCAAACAGGATGAGGGATCAGATGAGGAGGACATCGAAGAACTCTTCATAGGATCAGTGGAAATAACAGGACCGGATGACGAGGAATGGCCTGAAACATACAATGTGAACGGTACAGACGCTAACATCATACAAGAAACTGACCTACAAAAACTAGGTAAAACCAGCGATAAACACTAAGCACTACAAAAACGAGACTAAGAGCTTATAATGGGGGAAATCATCCAACACATGTTGGAAATGTCAAATGGTCTTGAAAGATGGTGAACAGACATGTGAACTTGAATTTTTTGTAGTCAAAGGCAAGAAAACATGTATCCTAGGACTAAAAGCTAGTACTTTATTAGGACTAGTGAAAAGGGTACACAAAGTCGACAAAGAAGGATTGGTGCATAATATTGAAGATGCATATGCTGGCGTATTTCAGGGAATCGAAAACTTGAACCTTGTCTTACAAGATACATCTGTAAGACAATTACCAACCGGTGATCCATGCACATTGAAAAGTACCGCTAGCCTTAAAAGATAGGCTCAAGGCAGAGTTACAGCGACTAGAGAAAAAATCAAAGAACCCACAGTATGGGTTCATTCACTTGTGATAGAAATCGAAATTGAATAGAAATAAATGATAAGCCGATGAGACTCCAAAGAATCAAACAGATGTGTAAAAAGGGAACATTTTCAGTTGCCTACCAGAGGAGAGATTTTTGGAGATCTGCCAGGGGCAAAGTACTTTTCCAAATTAGATGCCTCTTCAGGGTTCTGGCAGGTGTGTTTGGACAAAGAGAGTTCTAAAATTTGTACTTTTAACACACCTTTCGGGACGTTATTGCTTTAAGCGGCTGCCATTTGGGCTGACATCCGCTCCTGAGGTTTTCCATAGGACAATACAACAACTCTTCGAAAAGGTGCCAGGCGCTAAGGTTTACATTGATGATGTATTGATTTGGGGAGCTACCATTGAACAACATGATGCAAGGCTAAAACTAGTATTAAAAGCTGCTCAGTCACATGGTTTAAAACGAAACCCAAAGAAATACGAGTTTAGAAAAACTGAAATCACCTTTCTGGTGGGGGGGGGTTGACTAATGAAGGTGTTCAGATATCTCAGAGTAGAGTAGCAGCGATTAATAATATACTGCCACCTAATCACGCCAAATAGTTTTAGGAGCTCAAACGCCTCATTGCCCCCTGTCCTGAGGTTTTACGATGAAACACGCAAAACTAAAATATCAGCGGACGCCTCTAAAGCAGGCCTAGGAGCGGTATTTTACAGCAATATGGTAACCGATGGCGAGCGGTAGCATATGCCTCTAGGGCCCTGACTGAAACTGAATGCAACTATGCCCAAATTGAGAAAGAAGCACTAGCCCTCTCATTTGCATGTCAGAAATGTGTTCATATATAGCAAAACTGTATGGTCGGAAACTGATCATAAGCCGCTAGTTACCATTGCAAAGAAAGGGCTAGCTAACACACCACCCAGAGTCCAGAGACTGTTTCTGAGCCTAAAAAACTATAATTTAGCATTAGACTACAAACTAGCTGATACTCTGTCTCTGGCATATGACTGCACAGAACAAAACCTGACCCCAGAACAGAATGAAATGGTCCATGTAAACGTAGTCAGGAAGAGCTGCCTAGTTTCGGATGAAATGTGGAGAACAATAGCTCAGGCTACGTCTGATGATGACAACCTTAAAAAGGTGATCAAAGGATTGACAAGTGATTGGCCTGTACAGTCAATACCCACACCATATGGGCATTTCATAGACAAACTGTCAGTCATAGATGGAGTCATAGATTACCAGAGTGGTAATCCCAAAGTGCTACAAAAGGACATTTCCATTTGGGGATGGAAAAGAAAAAAAAAAGTAAAAGACGGGCAAAGGCAATACTATACTGGCCAAAAATGAGCTGTGAGATAGAAGATACTGTTAGAACATGTGAAACCTGTCTTAAACACAGAAATAAGCTAAGCAAAGAACCAATTTAACACTTTGGAGTAAAGTGGGAATAGACCTCTTCTCACTACATGGAAAGGACTATGTTCTGTTAATGGACTATTACTCTCATTATCCAGAAATTGTGCAACTGAAAGACACTTCCACCAGTACCGTGATGACCCACATCAAGTCTTTCTTTGCGCGCCATGGAATTCCCGATACTGTGCGAACGGACAACAGACCTCAATTTAGCTGCAGGTCCTTCACTGACTTTCAAGATTCAAGATTCAAGATTCAAGATGACTTTATTTATCCCGAGGGAAATTAAGGTGCAACAGTTGAAACAGAGGGGAATAAATGTACACTAATATACTTATATTAAATAATAAACAAGTAAACTAAACTAAACAACTAAGTATAAACTAAATGAAGTCTAAATGTATTGACAAGTGAATTGAACAAATTTACAATTTACAGTAATTTACAGTAATACGTAGGTATATACAATATACAACAATACGTATAGTGCAATTTAGCAGCAGTAAAATACTAATAAATAACTCTGAAAAAGTGACATGTGAAAAGTGAAAAAGTGAAAGTCCAGTGCAAATTGAAATTACAGTGCAAATTGCGTTGACCTCAGGTCACTGTGTCTCCACTGTCCCTCTCACGACCCGAGGTAGACGAATTAAAGAGTCTGATGGCCACAGGAAGAAAGGACTTCCTGTGGCGTTCTGTGGTACACCTGGGTGGAATGAGTCTGTTGCTGGAACATATGAATTCACACACATCACATCGAGCCCACTATACCCTCAATCCAACGGGTTAGTTGAAAATGGAGTTAAGATCGTCAAACAGCTCATGAAGAAGGCACTGGACTCGGGAAACAACCCATATCTAGCCTTATTAAACTACTGAGCCACGCCACTGGCTCATGGGCAGTGCCTGCAGAATTGTTGTTCAACAGAAAACTCAGAACAAGGCTACCAGAACTTCTTGAATCCCAAACGGGATGCAGAGGTAGTGACAAAGTGACTCAATTCAACAGGAGGGAGAAGTGCAAACAAAATAATACTATGACAAGGGGTCAAGAGCTTTGAGCTCTCTTAAAAAAAGTTAAGATACATGATGGAAAAAACTGGAACATTGATGCATGAGTAGTCGAAGCCGTGGCACCCAGGTCATATCATGTTGGAACTCCAGAAGGGAACACATACAGGAGAAATAGGAGACACCTTCTCTATGTGCCACCGCATACGAATCAAGGTCATCTCAGGGTAGATAACACGCACACACACGACACACAAGACACTCTCATACACAATGCACATACACACAGCTCACCCATAGACTCACTGGAGCCAGTTGAGTTAAGGAGGTCTTGTCAAGCCATGAGGGCTCCACAGAGGTTGATAGAACAAATATAATTGTGACTGTGAATGTAAATGTTTGAAGTTCATTCTAATTCTCAGATTTTGCTACTTGCAACTGTTGTTTTGTTGTTTTCTTCAAAAGGATTTGAAGGATGAGTTTCACAAAGAACATTTTGTCTTATGTTATAACAAATGTCTTGTTGAGGGAGATGTGTTATATCCTAGTTAATGTTGGGCACGGATGTAATCTAGGGTGAGACCAGGTGACCCGGAAGCAGGGGGGCGGAAGAGAGTGGCACCTGGGACACGAGAGCAGCACCTGGGACACGAGGCTAAGTGGTTGTAGGAGACAAGCAGTACTTGAATAATAAAGGACTACAGTTAAATCCATTCATGTCCGCGTGTTAAATGGAAACACAACAAGAATGCTTCATGGATTATACTGAAAAGGATGATACAGCTGAGCCTGCTGGAGATGTTGCTCATGAGCTGCCTAAACACAATGTTAGTATGAATGTTAGTAGAATCTGTGAGCCACAAAACAGAGGACCTTGTCAGTTGCCTTTTCATTCTTAACGTTAGAGAGAAGCACTGTGTTTCCGCTGTTGTGCATACAAGCATAGTAGAGGACCTCTGGACAATTTTTTACTCCTTTTTGTCTCACAATAGGGAAGCAATGAGGTTTCACCTCCAGAAGATCAGTGTTGACAATGATGATAATTTGATTGAACTTTTAAGCCAAACTAAGGTTTTTGAGGAATGTATTAGAGCCATAAATACTTAGTGGACACTGGAAAAATATTGCCGTCATGAGCTTGGGATGGTAAAGGCAATTGAGATCCATTTAAAAGGTGAAGATCAAACTAGCAGGGCCTCATTTCAATATGTCCCGCTTCTTAACATTTTACAGAGAGTTGCTGAAAATGAAGATGTCTGGGTGATGTTAAACAGAGATGTTGACCCTAGCAATGATGATGTACTTCGAGACTTCACTGATGACGATATCTGCAAGAGTAACCCTTTGCTTTGTCAAAAAAATACTGTCCAAATTTTACTTGGATGAGTTTGAGGTGGTAAATCCCCTAGGATCAAAGAAGGGAAACCACGAACTGACAGTGGTGTATTTCAAAATTATAAACTTGGACAGCAAGTTTTTATCAGAGCTACAACACACATACCTCTCTACTCTTGTTCAACACAAGTTCATTCAAACTGGCTTTACTGATTATGAGGAAGTATTTCAACCTCTACTGTCTGTTGTTGAGATTCTGGAAATGCAGGGAGTGTGTCTGGACTGACTAAAACATTTAGCTCAGGCATAATCTGTCGGTTCTGTAACACCACCAAGCAGGACATTTCCAAGAAATTTACTGAAGATGAATTCATCATGCAAGCAAATTATAGCTACCAATTAGAGCCAGTGGAAGCAAATCCAGAGAATGCTGTCATTTATTGAATTAGGAATGCATGGTCTTTCTCAAAGATGAAGTTTGTGCCTTATCGTTTATTTGTTTCCACCAGATATAATGCATGATTTCCTCGAAGGCATTATTCCTGCCATTCTCATTTTAGTGTTAAAACAGCTGGTGAGGGAGAAACAAATCATATTGGCCCAGCTCAACTATGAGGTACAACGACAGAGAACAACAGAGAAGTGTCAAAACCCCCACCCATACCCAAGCATGCACTGAGACCCAGTGGACGTCTTCCAGGCACTGCCACAGAGAAGTGGGCCCTCTTTAGGTTACTGCCACAGATGATTGGGAACCAGATTCAAGGATGTGGTGCATGGGATGTTTATCTATTTCTGAGAGAGATTGGTGACATCATCATGGCCCCCACTGTGAGAAAATGCTGGTTACCAGACTTGGAGGAGAGAATCACTTGTCCTTATTGAAGAGGTAGTTCTGTTTCTTGTAAGTAAATTGTTAAAAGCTCTTCACGCTGAATGGCTACACTTCTATTGACATATTGCTTAATGTGGTGTCTGTAAGACTAAAGCAATTTGCTGTGAATTTCCTTATACTATCTTTCATAGGAGTCTTGGCTGGGAATGCTTAAAAATAAGTTTTAAAAGGAGCAAATCCCACTTGTCAGTCCTGAGATAGAGTATCACAGAGAAATGCATGGAGGCTGTCGTTAAAATCTTAAAATAACAAATAAACTGTGATGAAATTAAACCCATAGTTTACTTTGTCTGATTTTCTGGCTCATCCATACAGATGGCTGCTGGCGAGGATGCTGCAATTCAAGGCCACAGCTCTGCAACCTCTACTATCCGCTACTATCAAGGTTTGACAAGCCTTAAGACATACACTCTCATTTAGAAAATTGCAAGTTCAAGTTCAATGAAATCCTGTAGTGTGCAGCAGTCATAAGCAGAAGCTTGCAGGATGTAATTGTTACTGTTGACCATCCAAACTTAGTTAACTTAGTCTGATTTTCTCGCTCATCCATATAGATAGGTGCTGTCGAGACCAGAGCTACAGGAGCTACAAACCAGAGCCCACACCTTGCTCAGGCAATGTTAAGAATGTATCTGGGAAAATAGAAAATAAAATCAAGGTCTGTGTGCTACATTTTTATTCACTTTACATTATAAGAGTAACCCATATTATATTACAACATTGGTATGTCTGAAAACAAAAACCTGGTTCTAATTTAATGATTACATTTGTATTTTTTCTGTCTGACTAGACAGCTGCTGGCAAGGATGGAGATGCTCTTGGCGACAGTGATATCTCCTTCATCGCCAATGTAAGTTTTCAAATTATGCATATTCACTGTTTTTTAAACAAAACCTACTTTTTCCTCAATATAAAGTATACATGTCAAATTTACAGGGATTTGAAGACAGCTATAGTGTATGTCGCAAGAATAAAATATCCAAACATGGACATCCTGAAGGAGAAAATGAAGAGAACATTCGCTGAGAGAGTCCGCTTCATTCAAAGCCACTCCACCAGTGACATTCTTCAGGAGTTCCCAGCATTACAGCATATCAGCACTGTGAAAATACAGACATGGAGTACAAAAGTTTCACTTACTCTTCCAGAGAAATTTGTAATGTATGGCAATAATCATCTTTTCGATTTTCTCTGAAATGGAGCTATAAAGTTGATGTGAACAAGAGGTTGCTGGAAGGCTTTGGAAAAGCAACAGACAAAATAGTTGCAGAGGCCAAAAGGAGGAGCCTGGGCAAGGAGATTCTACTCCGGTACCAGAGGGCCAGGAATGTGAGGAGACACACAAAGGTATTTGGAACTTTATTTGAGGTTCTTCAAATACATTTTGCCATCATTGTTATAAAAACTGATCCAAGTTTTTTTTTCCTTTTGGACTCAACGTCGGTGCTGCAATACTCCTGCTCCTCTTCCTCTTCAATGAAAATCCAGACAGACTCTTTGTAATTGACAAGGTAAGAGCACCACCAGTCATTCATAGGTAGGGCTCTTGTATGCCTACCGTGTTTTCTTTGTTTAAATGGAACTGGTTCTTTTGGATAGGTGAGTACAGAAATACATTAGTCCCATCATGCCTACTGGACATTGGGGTATTTTCTTTTGCTTATGACAAGCTTGCAAATAACTTATTACTCATTTCTTTTTAATGCATATAATTGGGTGAATAATATAACTTACTGCCAAAAAAGCTGCTTGTGTCGTAAACATGTGGTAAAAATACATCAGGTAACTTCCAAATCAGATGCGCTGACTTATTCTTATGAGCTGAGATTTGAAAATTGTCATAACCTTTTGAAAACTGCATTGCAAGGAAGACAGGAGCAACATTGGTGCTTGAACACTTAGATGGCTTTCTCACTTAAAAAAATGAGCTCACTTGGTGCAGTTGTAAGTTCACTTGCTCCAAGATCACTTCTTTAAGGCAGACCTTGCTATTGATATTCTGTGCGCATCTGGGATAGATTAGGGCATCTCACCTATCAGAATGAACCACACCAAAGAAGTAATTCACTCCAGAGTTCCATTAACCCAAACAAAACACGGTAGGCATGCAAGAGCTCATAATATGCAAGACTGTCATAAGCAAAAGAGAATCCTACAATTGCCGATAGGCATGATGGTACTAATGTATTTCTGTTCTGTTTCTGGTCTGTTTTGTTTTTGAGTAATGAGCAAATCAAAACAAGTGAAAAAAGTAATGTATCAAATATGGTTTTGAGTGCCCACATTTTCTTATATCAAAATGGAAAATTAACAAAGCAAACCAGCACTTTACGACTTAACTGCAAAATAATGTCTTAGATAATAATGTTTAGAACTTGGTATCTAATTAATGCCTAATGAACCTACACAAGATTAATATGAACAATATGAAATAGAAACAGCATTTGAGCTGCCGCTGCAGACAGTTACATAAAACTGAGAGTGCTTGAACACCACATTGTAAATATCATATATTCATGTCAGATACTGTATTTGTTGTGTGCTTTTCATAGCTGGTGAAGGCTCCTACACCTGTGCTGCTTGTGAGTGGGAACCCCCACCATCAGTACCGGATGTGAAATCTCTCTTCACTTGGAGTTGGCATTGCGAAGCCAGATGACATCTCTCTCAGTGGGAGTTGGTGCCCTACTGGGGATCTATTTCATCTTTGGAGTTAGATATGCAGAGAATGTGAGGAAGACTCAAATTTGTATGCAACAGTGCATGGTTGGTATGAAGTCAAATGATACATGTTCCATATGTTCCAATAGGGGTCATTCAAATGGTAAATTTATTGCTTGAGTATTGACATTATACCGATATTGATACACAGCCATTTTGTCGGCTGCCTGTGATTATTTTGAGACATTATATTGTCAGTACATGTACATATTTTTATGGGAACAAGTACAAAAAGGTGAGCATATATGAGCCCTCACACACAAGCACACACACACACACACACACACACACACACACACACACACACACACACACACACACACACACACACACACACGCTCTCTAGTTCTGAGTCAAGTCCTGTGTATTAAATAGTTGGATTAATGGATTTATTGACATTATATAATGTTTATTGTATTTATTCCTGTGTAATATTTTGTATTTATTGAGTTTTCTATTTATTTATTTATTTTTATTAAAAAAATAAAATAAAAATCATTATTGTTGAACTTTTCAAAAATGTGATGTATGTAAATAAAACCTTGCTTAAAGACAGCTGCTGTTTCATTATGATTTATTATTATTATTTATCATTATCAGTATTATTATTATCATTATATAATATTGTTATAAAATATTATCATTACTACAGCAGAACTTCTAAAGGTTCCTCACAGAGCTTCAAAAGACTCTCCAAGTAACCCTAAGAAAGGGTTCTTCTAAGAACATTTTCTTGAAGGTTCCTCAAAGCACCTTAAGAGGTTCCTCCAGTTTCAAATTGAAGAACCTCCAAACATTCCTCAAGGAACTTGTTTTAACAGTGTACAAACATGTGCATGTAAACTGCAAATGTGTGTGTGTGTGTGTGTGTGTGTGTGTGTCTGTGTGTGTAATGTGTGTGTGTGTGTGTGTGTGTGTGTGTGTGTGTGTGTGTACACTCAGGTCTATGCAGTCATCAACATCTGCCATAAATTAACTGCCACCTGGTTCTCACCTGTCACGGATACCCACACACATGCATATACACTCTCTGTCTTTTTGTCTGTCCTATTCTATTTTTAACACAATGGTGCATGCTGTCATTGCTGACCACCCAGGAGTGCTTTGGACCCCAGAATGCTTTCTGAAGTATTGGTTTCAATGCAGGATGTATGCTATATGCTTAACCGATTCAATGTTTGTTTCAGTTGGGAAGTTATAGATATTGCATTATACCATGCATCATAACCCTTTATAGTCTGTAGTTTGTCTATGAATACATCAAACACATGGTATATAGGTTAGTGGGTCTGTTTCAGCGTCAGAAATATAACCAAGACAGTATTTACTGTACCAAATATATGAATTACTCACCAGTAGGTCTATAATTGCCTTTCTATCTACCAAAATGTAACTACACATTGAACGTGTCTGTACACCACACAATCTACTTGTTGATTTCACCACTGTTTGTTTTTAGTCCTTCCTCAGAAGCGACCCTCTACCTCTCGCAATAAACTGAATCCTGGTGATCAAGTTCATGCCAACTCAAGACGTGCTGCTCAAACACCTTGAAAACTGGAGTGAGGAAAAGATGACATCACTTTTATATCTGCCCGATGACATCGCTTTTATATCTGCCCGGAGTGATATAATACAGTTCCAGGGGTTTTGAGTAATTTTTTTGAAATGCTGGAAAGTACCATGTTTCCAGTATTTGTGTGTGTATTATTTTTAGTCCCTCTTGAAAACTGTGCAGCAACCATATCTGAGTAACCGTATGGAATGCGCCAGGGGCTGCTAAAACAGCTAGATAACGTCTTATAAAGTCACATCCCAGCCGTCACCACAGAGCTCTTCCTGCACAGAGTAATGGATTCTTTCTGTGTGCTCTCCCGTGTTAAGCCATTTAAAGCCCCCACACTCAAACGCAATAAAGGAGCACACTCTCTCCAGAATAAAAGCCAGGGGAGCGAGGGGATGGAAAGAGGGAGAAGGTGGGTGTGGGTTATGGGGGGTTAGTCTGGGAAGTGGAAATGGGCGGCAGGGAGGAGGAATGTGAAACATTTCTGATGCTGATCCAGTGGCTGTTTACACGGCAGTGAGCCTGTGACATCACAGTCCAGACTTTATAAATGTCAGTGGGCGCAAGAATGAGCAGTTAGCAAAACATAGCACCGTTGACTCACCTGCAGCAGAGATCCAGGTTAGAAAGAGAGAGAGAGATAGAAACATAGACACACAGCTGCTGGGCTGCTTCAACAAGGCTGGTGCTCATGGATAGATTTCTGTGTGACAATGTGATAGCTTTGGCTTTGCTGCTTTGTGTGTGTACACAGGTAAGACCAGGCTATCATTTTTTTGTCGTACATTGTAGTTCTGTATTAGGCATGGCGTGTGAGCGTGTGTGTGTGTGTGTGTGTGTGTGTGCAATTGTTGGTTAATATTTCCATATTTTACAAGGCACTGTCAGTAAAATACATCTGCCTGGTTATGCACTCGGATACAGATGATGCTGTTCATGATCAAAGCAGTGATAGGACCAAAGATCATAATTATAATCAGGAAACCATTGATTATGATGGTGATGATAATCATTATAGTCATGTTGAAGATGACACATACTTTGTTCACTTGTCCTTGTCACTATGCCTTAGTTTCACAGATAATGAATCGACTACAGGGCTCAATTAACAAAGACCAATTCATCCAGTGATTCGTGATTTGGAATGATTTTTGATTAATAATTTAATCTGTAAAGTCACCAGCCCAACGTATGCATTTGCATTCATGATGGGATATGCAGCAAATGTTGTTTTCTAAAATGATCAATCATTCCAACATCATAATCAACATTATAATAAATTATATTTCTGTCGATGAGCCAATCACATAATCAGTTAATCAATTCAGAGCGATTGACTAATGTTTTTTTCAGCAATGAACGATTATTGTTGATTGCCCCCCCATCTCCATCACACCCCCACCCCACCCTGCGCTAGGTGTTCACCCAGCTATGTGAGAGACCATGCCAGTGCCCAAGCAGCCCGGCCCCCCGGTGCCCCCCAGGGGTCCCGGCAGTGCTGGACGGCTGCGGCTGCTGCCAGATATGTGCCAGGCAGCTGGGCGAGCGCTGCACGGAGACGCTCCCCTGCGATGCGCGGCGCGGACTGCAGTGTGACTACAGCGCCAGTTTCCCCGGAGACCCTGGCGAGTGTGTCAGTGAGTGATTCAATAAACACAACAAACAATAGTCATGACAATAATAATAGCAATGGAGTCGGGGGGGGGGGGAGAAAGAGGATGTATGTCTTGTAGGGAGGAGGAACAGGGTCACAGGCGTTTAAATCCTGCTCAGTGGAGTGCAGCAGATGGATTCCAGACTCTAGTCTCAACTCCAGCTGATTATTAATGCTGATATCATGTCTTCTAGCCGCCCATCCACATGTGACAGATTGCAGAAGCAACACTTGTGGGTGTAGGCAAACTATAAGAGCCCTCTGGTTTCTGTGTACATTGAAGGAATTGAGACAACCAGCCTCTGTGTTACCATATTTTGAGGAAGTATCCAAAAGAAGAACACATAGGCCGAGCTGAATATCATGCTGCTTCATGTGCATAAATTATGTGTGTGTGTGTGTGTATGTGTATGTGTATGTGCATGTGTATGCATGTGTGTGTCTCTCTCTCTCTTGCATCACACACATACACAGGTCAGCAGGATCTGGGCTGTGAGGTGAACGGAGTCTCTTACCACGACGGCCAGGCCTTCCAGCCCTCCTGTGACACCTACTGCCGCTGCCAGGGTGGGGGGGTGTCCTGTGTGCCGGCGTGCCCTGTGGACGCCCGTCTGCCCATGCCGGACTGCCCCAACCCACAGTTGCTCCTGCTCCCGGGGAAGTGCTGCAAGGAGTGGGTGTGTGAGAGCCTGGACAACACTGTGATCCAAGACGCCTTGGCAGGTGACCTCAGAGAGATGGATGCATGGATGGATGCATGCATGGATGCATGCATGGATGGATGGATGGATGGATGGATCTGTCTATGTCCAAAATATTATGAATGGCAATAACTATCCATTTAAGAAATTGAAATTGAAATGTAATGAACCCCAGATGATGACGCTGAAGCAGTATTTGCAGCATCATCAATCATTTTCAATTGATTTATTGGTCAAATATAGATTTATTCAGAACAAGAAAACAAACATCTAGTGATTCATGCATTGATATAGAGGATGGATGGCTGGATAAGGATACCATTGGATAATAGATTTATTTATGGATGATATAAGCAAATAATAAGCATATGATCCATGGGTTCATATTTGAATAAATGGATGATCCTTATAGTGTGCTTGAGAATTATTTATTACACATCCGATGTTTCCATTCATCTACTGAGAGCGGAAGGACAGCAATGAAAAATATTTATGATATTGTCAAAACAGACATTATGACTTTTTCTGCAGTTTAGTTTCTCACCATTTATCAGGTACCATTATGTTTTGGTTTGTTTTCATGACATGTAATATTGATGGCCATGTCTAGAAGCTTTTATTTAGCATTTCATTGGGGTGTGCCTGGCCAGACGAAAAAGTCCAATATAGCCCACATGTCTTTGGAAAACTAAAGCACAAAGTTCTTTGGTTTCGTAACAACACCCATGGCGTAGCTATATAACAATTAAGCAGAAGAGGCCAGGAGCAGGCAGGACGCTCCCATGTGGGGGTTGGGAAAGAGGAGGAATTCTGAAAGCATCTGGAATTTCTGATGCTGCCTTGGTGAAAATACCGAATGTGAACAGCAGTGGAACATTTTGTTCCGTTTCAGGGTTCTTCAAGCGGAATGCTTGCATGATGGTTTGCCAAAAACGCTGATGCTGATTATTATTACTTTCAAATCTACAAATGATCTTGGAAGGAATCCCATGAATAAAATGTGTTTTGGAGATGTTTGGCCAAGTGTCATGTTCAAGTCACAGAAGCTGAGTGACTGATGCAAATCATTTCAATGGGGTTTAATGTTTTCCTTTCATAGTGGGACATGACACCACACACTTGTCCTGTACATTGCCAAAGGTCTGGCTTAGACTTGACATACCTTTTTTTTGGATCACGTTTGCTCCGGTCTTTCTCTAGCTTTGACACCTAACAGGTTGTGGCCAGATACACCAGGGATGGTGGAGAACCACCTCACCAACCAGTTGATGGCACCGGCTTTGACCTGTGTAGAGCGGAGCACCCACTGGAGTGCCTGCTCTCAGACCTGTGGGGCTGGCGTCTCTACGCGGGTGTCCAACAAGAACTCGGCCTGCAGGCTGGAAATGCAGACTCGGCTATGTAAGATACGACCATGTCAAACAATGCAAGGACCCCACAGGACACTCGGGGTGGGTAAATAAGCAATCGGGCTCAATACCTACATTTGCCCTAACTTATTTTTAATAATTCCATGTCTGAGAAACTTCTTTTAATCGTCTAATATGTGCCTTAATAGCAAGAGGTTGATGTTTGTTGATGTTTAGTCAGTGTGTCTGTGTTTACACATGCGCTGTGTGTTTGTCCACCAGTGGGGGCGTCGAGGCGGGCGCTGCAAGGCCAGCTACAGGTCTCCCATGGCCGTCCACCTGGTGCACCAGGGCTGCTACAGCATGCGGCGGCACCACATGCGTTACTGCGGCCAGTGCACCGACGGCCGCTGCTGCATACCGTACCGCACGCACACGGCTCAGGTGTCCTTCCGGTGCCTCAGCGGCAGGCTGCTGTACCGGCTCGTCATGGTGATCGACTTGTGCGCGTGTCATCATCACTGCCAGCGGGCATCGTCAGGACCGGTGAATCCATATGGCAGCAGCCCCTACCTCTGGGGGGGTTTCAGGCCCTGATGGCACCCGAAAGCACTGAGCCATTGACTGAATGAATGACGCTTCAATGTGGGAGATTTATCTTAAAGCAGCTTAGGGAGATCATGTGTATGTATGTGTTATGGCCAGATCCAGCTAGGTATCCTCAAGGAAGATCAAGTGGATTCAGGAGGTGGTGAGGTGGATTTGAAGGAGTGGGGTGGGGGTCTTCAACTGGACTAAATCAGTCTCCACTAAGGGTTTACAAATTCTGTTCTTATGTACTCCTGTATTGTGTTAAGATCCAAGTAGTCATGGTTATATTATAACTCAAGATCTACCTATACCTAATATTATTTGCTTACCCTGGGGAAATATATTGCAATTATAGCAATAGAAGACACTTGACCATGCTGTTTATTTGGTCAAAATGCTGTAGATTATAGAATTCTAAACCAGTACATATCTTTCTAATGTAAATGCTAATTTAGCCTCTAAATTTACTAACTATTTTGTTGAGGATTTGATTGCACAATTTCTTATACATTTTTTGTAGCCAGATTACATTGCACTTATTTCTGTGTTCAGCTTTGATGTAAATAATTCAATTCTTACATGTATAGTGATTATTTTCTGTTGTTTTACTGTGTTTTGCACAATTATATTATAATATATATAGTTGTCATAAACTTTATATGTAAATATATGTACTTTTTTGCTAGTTTAAAAGTTTAAAACACTCCGTCTAGTATACATTAATTTTGTCAGTTAATTTATACGGTTACCTAATTTGAACCTTGAGCTGTTGTTGGGTGTATGAACTAGGTACATGACTTAATATTCCAATTTGTAACATTGTAAACCTGTTATAGTCAACACTGACCTCTAGTGGCCTCTGGACGACCTAAAATAAAGGCAGTGGGGACTTGGGGAAAGCATAACAAATAAAGCATAACAAATAAATACAGTTCTTATAAAGAACATTACATCACTGTCAAATATTCTAGATAATTTCACTGCTTTGGTTTGACCTATTTCTTGATTTTAAGTGTAACTTTTTTCCTTTGTCCTTATGTGTTTACATGTGTTATTTTAGAGGAGCAGATGATACATGCATATCAGACAGTAGACAGTTTCAATGCATTTGAAACTGAAGTTTGATATAATATGAAATGCTGAATGCAACTGGTATGCAATTATGCATAGCCTATAGCCAACCGACTAGCTATAAAGTTATAGCAGCTCATATCTAAAAAGAGGCTTTCAATTTTACTCATATCAGTTTCATTGTTCTTAAAAATACTATATTCTAGGCAATTAGTTTTTTTCATAGTCTCTCTCTAGATATGTATGACATAATGTAGGCCCTCTATAGGTAAGACTGAAATGGGTTGTAGGCCTAGTTTTAGGATTACAATTACTGCTTACTTTTTCCAATGCAAAAACAAGGTTATTCTAGTGAAATGTTCTAACATTAAAGTTCCACTATGTAACCTTTCACTGCACATTTCTGTTTTTGTTCAAATGTATGGTTACTAAATGTCTAAAAAAAATTCTAAAAGCAATCCAGCGATGACTCAATCGACCCAATCATGCTCTCTAATTCAATTTCGTCTGTGCTGACCAATGGCGGCAAAATAGAATGAGAGGACTTGGCGTCAAAACCAATATTTTGTAAAGTGGAAAACCAATTTAGTTTTTTATTGTATTATTTAATTCATTTATTTATTTGACAGGGACAGTGCACATACATTACTGTAAGCATGCCAGAGTTAGCAAAAAGAGGCAAATTAGTGGGCTAACTTAGCCAGCTAGCACACTACTGTTATTCTCGTTTTTCTATTTCTTTATTATTCCCCCCACTTTTTTGGTTCTTTAAAGTGTAACTAGTTTGTCATTTTTTGCGCTAGAAACTTCATACTCACATCAAAATGTTCATATTCTTTTGTAGTTTTTGGGTTGCATTTGAATTTTTTATAGTTTTGGAAATATTCATAGTTTTATTCATAGTTTTTTTGTCATTGAAATACATTGTAGAATGTTCAGTTCTCACTCTAGCAGCAGTTGGACATTTGAAATGTCATAGTACTTTTCTAACTTGCCGCTACTCCTACAGTTTTAAAGCTACATGGAGATATTGTATATCAAAATGTTCAGCAGTTTCTGCTTTCACTCACATGTAATTATCTTAGTCCTACGAGTTATAGTTTTTGAAATATTCAAGTTTGTTTGAGCATTATGCGCCACATACACACACATTGTACAATGTTCAGGTCTCCACTCTAGCAGCAGTTGGAAATTTGAATTTTTGTAGTCGTTTTCTAACTTGTCGCTACTCCTACAGTTTTAAAGCTACATGGACATATTGTATATCAAATGTTCAGCAGTTTATGCTTTCACTCACATGTAAATATCTTAGTCCTATGAGTTATAGTTTTTGAAATATTCAAGTTTGTTTGAGCATTATGCGCCACATACACACACATTGTACAATGTTCAGGTCTCCACTCTAGCAGCAGTTGGAAATTTGAATTTTTGTAGTCGTTTTCTAACTTGTCGCTACTCCTACAGTTTTAAAGCTACATGGACATATTGTATATCAAATGTTCAGCAGTTTATGCTTTCACTCACATGTAAATATCTAAGCAATGCCATTTATAGTTTTTGTAAGATTTTGCTTTGAACACCTACATGTTTTCACATAGGCAATGCATTGGGAGAACTCTCA
>OOFB01000662.1:2850-13246 GCA_900323305.1 Trachyrincus murrayi
ACCTCTCTCTCCTACCCCTCTATCACTCTACCTCTCTCTCTCTCCCCCTCGTACCTCTCTCCCTACCTCCCCCTCCTCCCCCCCTCTCTCCCCCCCTCACTCTCTCTCTCCCTATCTCTCCCCCTACTTCTCTCTCCCCCCACCACCCCTCATGCTGGGAGCTGACACAGTTAGGGAGGCGTGTGTGTGGGGGTGTTGGTGGGGTCCATATGTTGCCTTCTTTCACACTGGCCTCACTCCCTGCCTCTCTCTCTATCTCTCTCCTAACTCTCTCTCCTTCCTGCTTCCCTCTCTGCCCACACTGCTCCCTCTCCCCTTGCCTCTCTCTCTCTCCCTCCTCCCTCTCTCTCCCAGTCCCTCTCCCTTCCACACTGGCTTCCTATCAGCCGTGTCTCTGAGCATGCAGGGCGTTGTGTGGTCTGTTGTTGACGTCTGAGTGACAGCGGACATCACCCTGCAGGGTCGGATGCCGTCTCTCATTGGACCGACACAAACGGCCTCAACTGTAATACGCTCTGAAGCACCTTCCGGTCGACTGCACTGTATATAATGCACCTTTTTTATCTTTATAATCACAATTGTATGTTGATGCACACACAAATATTTCTTGTTTTAAATAAATGTAGTAGAAATCCACAAATAAATGTATTTTAAAGTATTTGTAATTTTCATCCAAAACATATTTGGATGTTGCGACATTTAGGGAATTATCTGTAGCCAATCAGACGGCTCCTTCTGTTTCAACCAATCACGTAAGCGTAGATTCGAGTGTATGAGTTAATGTGATCACAGCGTTACATCTGCACATTATGAACAGGATGTCCCTTGCATCCCCTCTGCAGATATAAGGATTTAAAATATATTCATGTTTGTAGTATGCTCGTCTGGTAGTGGTGCTCTAAGTGTAAGTGAAACATAACGTTTAGTTACCCCCTTGTCATAAGTCATGAAATGTTCTTGAATTCTGAACGATTAGTTTTGCTAAGTTACATTATCAATGTCTGTCATGAGAAGCAGGGACGTGTGTTTACAATGAGTCTAACGTGTAGTTTGATGAAATTTGATGAAAATTGCAAATGCTTTTAAACACATATTTGTGGATTTCTACTACATTTATTTAAAACAAGAAATATTTGTATGTGCACCAGAAATACATTTGTGAAGCTTATTTTTTATATATGTGGATTTTCTTTTTACATTTATATACAATGATAAATATTTTTGTGTCCATTGAAAAAAAATTAAAGTTCATTGTCATTTATATAGAAATCCCAAAATACATTTGTGAATCCTTCTGTGTGCATTCATTAATATTGAGACTGATCTGACTCCATACGTGTGTGCTGGTTGTCATGGTTGTTTTCCAGTACACAACACAGATCATGTCTGGCTGCAGTGAGCAGGACGCTTGAGCCTCTATCTCATCTGCAGTGGTTTACAAGACATTATGTTCCATGCAGCAGGGTCTGAGTACATTGGGAAAAAAAAACGTTGCAAAAAGATGTTCTATCCACACTTTTTGAAATGCATTATATTGTCTTGTGTCTAGCTCAGAACAACAGACACACTTTGTGTCTGTTCTTGCATGTAAGGCAATGGAAGTTTATATTTGAGAACCATGTATATATTTAAGTCGAGAAAATGTGAAGCTAAGCTAAGCTTAGTGCAGACGTCTGTAAGGGACTCGGTGAAGGTAAGTGTCCCTATTAAAGAAGAAGAAATACATTCCTAACACCTTTCATGGGATACATTCAATGACGTGTTTAAAGTACATATTTGGGTAATTCCTAAGCTCAATGCAAGTGAGTGGGAGGTCATAAACATAAATAATTCAAATAAAATAAGTAATAAAGTGGAGTAGTGAACAAAGAAAAAATAAATACAAACGCATGTACAATGATATGTAAAAGAAATTGCAGAAATACACAATCGTAAAGGCTGATCCAACATATTCCATTTGGAGGAGCATTTGATAAAATGACATTTCCTATGGGGTAAGGAAATGTTGAACCCAGAGCTGCAGATGACCATATTGAGATCTCACCTTTCCATGCATTTTTCCTACGCATTTCCATAATATAATTTTTTCCATGATTGTATCCGCGTCGATAAGCAGGTATTTTATAGTGTGACAGATGAGGCCACACTGTACCGGGTTTTTTTTGCACCCGTCTGCTGTACTGCAATCATACTGCAACCATACTCCAGCGTACGTGCCTCCATCTACTCTCATATTTCCCGCTATATATATATATTTGAGTCAATCACTTGGGGGTTTGCTCTGAGGGATTTTCTGTCACATACAGTGGCTCAGTGAGAACTCAAGCTTAATGGATTCCCCGTGGCTCAGCAGAGATCCTGGTGTATGTAGAGCATGGAGCCAACCATGTAGCAAATCTAGTGAGCCACCTTCATCCATTTCAGTGAAGCGAGGATTCAGAGGCCAAAGCAGATGGTTTGCGTTTCTGAGCCTATTTCTTCAAGTGTGAACGACAGGGGAAACACATGAGCACCAATTAAAGGCCAGCATACAAGTGCCGGTGGAGGGCATCCCCTTGTCTTCATTAGACCTTCATGCAGCCAACAGCCGGTTAGTGACCGAGTGGTTCTCAGGCTGTGGGCCACGAGCTTTGGCGTGGGCTACAGCATAGAGCCACGCGGGTCACGTAACGACAGCATTAATGCATAGCAGAGGAAAGGTCCTCTGGCATACTGCCTCATTTCTATTGACTATTTCATGTTAGGGGCAGTGATAACCAGACCTCCTTGTGCCTTGTGTCACAATATTCCACGCTAGGGACCCTCAACAACAAAACAAAATACACAACTGTACACCGAACTGAAAAACTACCTTAGTTGCCTAACAAAATATGGCCTTGAATTTGAATTTGGCCCCAACTATAAAAACCAACGGGTAAGGGTTATGGTTACCCGAATCCATGAAGAAAACAGCTCGTCACACAACAGCAGTAAGCAGCAGCATAGCATCATCATGAATATGCGTTTGTGATTATTTCCGCTTCTCCGCACATATAGAGTGAAGAGAAGAGATGAAATGTTAAACGATGTAGGCCTACTCCCCGCTGGCCCTTCTCTTCCCTGTATTATTATCTTACTCCTAGCATGGCAGCCTTGTTCTGTTGCTCTTGCTAAGGTCAGGCCAGCAGGCACATCACTCCGCATGACCCTAATGCTAATTATGCTATGTGCTAAGCTAACAACTCTCTCCTCACACGACGCTAAGCTACTGCTATCATTAACGCCTTTGCTAGCGCTGGTTTACGCGGCCGACCCACCGTTCACTTGGCAGATGGAACGGGTGCAGCGGTACTATGCTACTTAAATAACACCGATTCGCACACCAAATGCCAACGCGCGGCTTAACTAGCGACAGCTGTGGCGGCGTCTTGAGTGTCCGCTGCCGAATTCCCAGAAGCCCTCTACGGGGTGAGGTGGCATTTTTACCCTGACACAACCTTTTGCTTCTTCCTCTTCTTATCCCGGCGTTTCCTCGCTCACCGCTGGGACCGAATGGTTCGGCGCGGTGGGGGGACTAACCCCAACCGACCCTAAATGCATGCTGTGTCTGGCATTCATCACTTATGGATGCCGTGCTCTTTTAATTGCATGGGGTGAGTGTTTACAGTCGGTGTGTCACACTGCTGGATCCGTGGGGGGGGGGCCTTCGGGTCGCATTTGCATTCTGGGACGTCTTTTAAACAGAGATACCCCCCGTTGTGTGTTTTTACTTTAACATTTCACTCACATGGTGAGGGTTTTCTCTGTGTCCTCACTGACTGACTGTTGGGTCTTTCTGAGGCAGGAATCAGCAGGGAGTTAACCAATCAGACGCAGGCCTGGTTAGGAGGGATTTGATTGGCCCTCTCATACAGGGGAAGCGATCATTGAACATCATCAACAAGCCGGCAAATAAGGAGTCGCTGTAATGCTAAATGGACTGCATTTATACAGCGCTTTTTCAGACCTGTGGCCACTCAAAGCACTTTACAGTCAAATATCGTCTCACAGTCACCCATTCATTCACAACATTCATACACTGACGGCGGTGTCAGCCATCCAAGGCAACAAGCAGCTTGTTGGGAGCAGTTAGGGTGAGGTGTCTTGCTCAGGGACACCACAACACTTAGCCAGGAGGAGCCAGGGATCAAACCAGCAACCTTCCAGTTGTCAGACTGGAACCCACTGCACCTTCTGAGCCACTGCCGCCATTAGTAATGCATCCATGGCAAATCTGAGATAATGTATGAAAAGAGAAAGGGGTTAGGCCGCAGTACCCCGTTTTAGACTGCTCATCTTCAGGGAGAATTTCTACTGGTTATGGATATGATTCAATGGTGCAGTACATTGAATTTTAAAAGTGGATTTGACAATAAAGTAAGTAATTGACTTAGGTAATACATATTCTTTAAGAGGTAACTAGTTAAGTACATTGAGATTCAATAAAGTATTAAAATAAATCATAAAAGTATTATCAATTAAGTATTATTTTATCTTATAGTGTGATTTCTAATAGTTAGTGATTTATGGGGATGGTTTCATAGGTGTCATTTAGACATGTTTGAGGATTCAATAGATGTAAAGTTGCATGTAAACGCAAAAAAGATTTGAAGCTGAACACATAACTAACAGCACACACATAATGTTTGAAATAGGTGTGTCTAGTTCAAAGACTTTAACATTAGGTAGACCTATAAAGATCAAAGTCATGTATCCTCCCCCTATCCCCCCCCCCTGCAGGCGGTGGTTATTTAATGGGGGATAATATGCAAATCTGTGCTTCTCCTTTCTCTTATCTCCTGTTCTACCTGACCTTGGGGAGATGGTGTTCACACCAGTGCATTAAGGATTAAAGTAGACCTGGCTGGCTGGGTCTCTCGTCTCCCCTTGGCAAGGTCAGCATACACTCAAACACTGGCTCCGTATCTCTGCCACGTATCACTTACACCACTGTTAACACCCCGGTGGGTTTACAGGCACCCTGATTGATCGAAGCGTCGGCCCGACAGCTGCCGGGGAGAGTCAGAGATTCACGCTTCATCCAGCGGCAACCATTTGTTTTTGTTTGTTTGTTTGTTTGGTCTCGAGCTTTGATGATGTCGCTGGGGCAGAGGAGGACGTAAGCAGAGGAGGAGCTGATATTTACTTCCACTTACGTAAGGGAAAGGTAAAACTACATCAAGAATTTCCATTACGGAATGGAAATTGTTGTTTTCACATTGCCAGCTCGTTTCAGATCACTTTGAGTCGAGGCTTTGTTTGGTTTCTTTAGGCTACATGTTTATTTAAAATGTAGCTAGGCTAAAGAGTAGTGCAGTACCTAATCTTATTATTTCACAACTCAAGATAGGCCTTTGTATAATATCTAAATGTGTGCCTAAGCAATAAGCGTTAAGCCTGATCAATAGACAAAACTGTCTTGCTTAGACACCCCGTCTAGACGAGGGGTGATTTAACAGCTAGCAACAGTGTTTTAATTCCAATATTATTAACCATATCAGCACAATTTGAAGATCAGAAACCCCAAAAACCTCCATTGTGTAACTTGTCTGCAAACCGGCTGTTATGATTAATATGCAGTCGAGAGCAAGTTTAACAATAACACAACCCTAGTGTCTGCAGTCAACAGGCAGCCTTGAGCAAGAGGCCTAGCGACTCCTTAATGACCTGCACATTATTATTGTAAATGCCATTTTATTGTACTTAACTATTTATTCTGTTGCCATTTTACTCCCATCCTTATTATTACCATTTTTTATTACCATCTTTTTATATTGATATTTTTAGTGTGTGCTCCTGTTACGACTGAATTCTGCCTTTGGGATGAACAAAGTATTCAATCTAAGTCACTTCGGATAGAAGTGCCTACTAAAATGGCACAAATATATTGACATAAAATCATTCAAATGAGTGTGTGCTTTATTGTGTTGATTATTTGCTACCTGGAGCCCAGGACGTAGCACACACACAAGCCTTGCTGTCTTTGTTCAAATTAAAGCACATCCCATGCTGATCTGCAGTCCACAGACACAGCACTACAGAGTTTGATTGGATCACGTTTTTACGGGAGATTGGACATCTGTGTGACGCCCCTCTGCAACAGAGTGGCTATCATACCTGAGAGTGGTGCTCCACGCGCATGGCAACGGGGAAATATTCCTCCATCTCCCCTCCGGGGTTATTTTCAGCCGCTTGACGTCGAATCCAGCTAACACTAACAAGACCAGGGGCATAAATGTATGAATAATCTAGTAATTGTCATGAATAATCAAAGTATGTACTTTCATGTGTTTACCATTACGGTTAGAATCACCAACCCCCTCTACCACACAGAATTAAGGGAATGACCTTGATCATTTCCACATCTCCGTCTACTTGTATCGGCATCCTTGAGGAAAGCCCCTACCTGCTGCTTAACGATGTGAATCTAAACAAAACATAATTCAGTCGCTTTGGTTAAACGTGACGGCTAAATGCCCAAGACAGATGTTATGATGGCGTTTTAGCTCTTTTTTAATTGGACACTTTGAATATCAAAGTCATAATGTATAAAACATGGACTATATAAAATGACTCGTCTGCTATCGTCTTCATCATAATGAAGCATCGTTCTAATACCCGGTGGACTGATCGTACATCTGGGATACGTTACATCAGTCCGCCGTGCCGTGGGACCAATCAATTTCCATTAGGGCGCTAAATAAAAGCCAGAAAGATTTAAGAGACTCGCCATGTCATTCAGTCTCCTCCTCCCTGCCAGGCTGTCCACAGCAGCACATCCACAAGCCCTGACAGGACAGCATTATTTACAGCTTAAAATAGTCACTTTTTCATTTCTCCAATGAGTAGTTTACCTCAAGGTCACCCTAGCCAATTACATTCTTGAGACAAACAGCAATAATATTATATTTCATAACATCGCTATGATTTTTTTGGAGATACATTCAGGAGCAGGTCACCGTGCAAGTATCTTGCTCAAGGATGCCTACAGGTAGGTCACGGACATTGGGCTTTGAACCCAGAACCTTTCCACTGGGGCGAAACGGCGGAAACCTCTAGAGACTATCCTGCACACAGACTATTTTATTACACGTTATTACATGCTGTGAAAAATACATATTTAAGAAAAGTAAAACAACAACATCAGCAGTAACACCAATTGCATCTACATTATGCACAAAATCCACTCTCCTCCGAGAAGGAAATCCGCTTTGGTTCCTCGTGACGATGACATCATCATCATCATCATCATCGCCAGTGATCACAGCGACAGCCTCCTGCTCGACGATCGCCCCCGGCGACATTACTACATATTAGATTACCTGCCGCTGCAGCGTGTAACATTACCCTTTGCCTGCTCCTGGTTATTAAGGAACTGCATGACTAACGCAGATGCTTATGTGCGTGTGTCCATCAGCGGTATGGCTTACGGAGATACACACACATACACGTGTGTTGTTGATGTGGTCGTATTTGTGTATACGTGTACGTATAATACGTGTGTATTATAATACAATAAAACATGTGGTGTGATATCATTCAGTTCTACTGACAACAGCCCATTGTATTGATGTAGTGAGTGAGGGTACACACTACACACACGCAGACACACACCTCTTTAGTGACACATGCTAACTCACGCTCTCCCCTGCACCCAAGGGAAAACGCAGACACCCCCCCCCCCCCCACACACACACACACTCGCCCCCTACCCCTGTCATCTATGGCCTTCCCTGCAGCAACCTTGGTCTTGATTGCATTTACCTATTGCGCCAAATCCTATTAGGGAAACGCTATGTGACTTTGCGGACTAAAGATTGATTTATTTTTCCCCACCACCACAACAACACTGGTTAGAGGACTTTCTGCACGCGTTGTTCTTGGAACTGTGGAGGGGATGTGGATGAAGAGGAGGTTGAGGAGGGGATGTGGATATGGGATGGGTCGTATAAATCGTTCTCCACTAACAGGTGGTCTGCTTGGTAAGGGATCGACACGCGTTACCCCAGAACAGCATAGTGTACAGATGTCTGCTCTGTGCTACAAATAAATCAACAAATCAACAAACAAACCAAAAAAACAAACAGCATACATACATAATAAATAAATAATAAATACAAAACATATATACAGGATATATAATTAATAAATACAGGAATAAATAAATTAATAAATGCAGGGCTGAATATATATAGGAATAATAAATAAATATACAGATAAATGAATAAATAAAGTTCTTTCTTAAAGGTCATAGATGGGACTTGTGTTTTCTGAAATAACGATAAACATAATACATTATTTGGTATTTATCTATCCACAGTAAAAAAAAAAGTGATCTTCCTTTAGTAAAACACAAAAATAGATCGGATCTCAAATTCTATTTTGAATGCTTTTTTTAATCCAGTATATTATTATCACTTGTCATGGCGGGAAGTGACATCACATGTTGACAACGTGGCTCAGGCACGCCTCCGTGGCAACGAGGAGAGAGGGGGGAGGAGAGAGGGGGGGAGGAGGGAGAGAGAGAGGATCTGTGTAAGGCATCAGATAAACCCTCGGCTCACTCTGTCCCAGCCAGACGTTGTGGAGTGGTCGTGGCCGCAGTGCTGCAGCTCGGCACGGAAAGACCCAACTACACGCGCGTGGCTCCTCTCTCTCTCTCTCTCTCTCTGGACATTTGGGCTCCCTCACCATGGCAACGGAGCTCTGAGACCCAGCTGCATAGCGTATTAATGCACCCGTGCTCCGCTTTCACAACAGCGCTTTGCAGCGAGGTAGAGAGAGAGAGCGAGAGCGAGAGCTGGCAGAACGAGTGTGAGTGTGTGTGGTATGGTGTGGTGGTGTGTGTGTAGGTAGGAGCCTCGTGGTGCGCTACAGCGATGCTTCGTGGGCTCCTGGCTCTGTGTTCAGCTCGCCAGACTTCGCCACGCAGGAGCGGACTAGCAGTAGCAGCGGCGGCGGCGGCGGTGGTAGTGGCGACGGGATGCCGTGCCTCGGTTCTCCCCGTGACCCCCTCCGCGCATATCCTTCCGTGTCAGTGACCCCGCCGTCTCTGCTGTCTGCCCCTCGCCGTCACAGCGACTGACGGGGTTAGCGTGACGGACGGAATCCCCCCCCTCCCTCCCTCCCTCCCCGCTCCAACTTCCTCAACTCCCCCCCCCCCCTCTCTCTGTCTCTCTCTTCTGTGTCCTGAGTTTGCTTGTTTTTCCATCAGCTCCTCTGAAGCTCTGACTCTTCTCTCTCTTGCTGTCCTCTCCCGCTTTTAAAACTGTCCGCTGATCTCCTCCCTATCGCTTTCCTCAGAGCGCTCGCTACATGATCTCCCGGAAGAACCAGTGCTGCCCGCCTCCCGAGCTCGTCCCGATAACCATCTCGTCCCTCATCTCATCCTCCATCGGCATGACGCTCCTCCGTGAGGACTGATGCCTCTCCTCCTCCCTCTCTCGCTCACCCCTTCCCCTCCCCTCTCCTAGTCCCCTGCCCTTTGACCCTCACCCTCCTTTATTCTTCTCGACTCACGCCCTCCCTCTCATCCTCCCCCCCTCCCCCCTCCCTCCGGATGCTCCTTACCCCCAGTGCCTCTGCCTCTCCAAACCTCATTCCGCCCCCTATGACCATGTCGCCATGTGTCTGCTGGCTCCAGCCGATCCTGGTCCTCCTCCTGTCCTGCGTGCTGCGGAGCCGAGCAGAGAACTGCCCCGCCACCTGCGCGTGCCCGGACCCCCACACGGTGGACTGCAGCGGCCGTGGCCTCACCCGCCTCCCCGAGGACATACCGCTGGACGTGCGGCGGCTGCTGCTGGCTGACAACTGGATCCCGCGCATCCCCTCTGACTTCCTGGTCCTGTACAGCGACCTGGTGTACCTGGACATGCGGAACAACACTTTGTCGCACATCGAGGCCGGCACGCTGAGCACCTCGTCCCGCCTGGTCTTCCTGGACCTGGGCAGCAACAACCTGACGGAGATCCCCAAGGGCACGTTCGGGGAGTCGCGGAGCCTGATCAAGCTGCGGCTGGGGAACAACCCCTACCTGAGCACGGTGAACGAGGACGCCTTCCTGGGGCTGACGTCCCTGAGGGAGCTGGAGCTGGAGCGCAACGCACTGTCCACGCTGCAGGTGGCCGCGCTCAGCCAGCTGCCCTCGCTGCGGCTGGTCCGGCTGGAGGGGAACCCCTGGGTGTGCAACTGTAACTTTGCAAACCTGTTCGCCTGGCTCATGGAGAACAGTCAGAAGCTCCCCAACGGTGAGTCTTTATTCTGTTTGCTATTTAGTTCTATTCAGCAGATGGTTTTTATCCAAAGAGTTTGTGAGATACATGTGATTAAGGAGCTGATGGGGGGGGGGGGGGGGGGGGGGGGGGTTTTTTTTTAATGG
>OOFB01000662.1:20488-42354 GCA_900323305.1 Trachyrincus murrayi
GATGCTTGTGCCACTCACACACACTAAGGGTGTGCGCACGCCCTTGATTCATGCACATGCACACACACACACACACACACACACACACCTGCCCACACACACACACACACACACACACACACACACACACACACTTGCATGCAATGCTTGTCACATTGTGCAGTCACACGTTTCCTCCTCCTACGCTTGCAGCTCCCGTTTGCATTCGATGCATCAGACCAACCCACAATTCAGACTCTCCCTGCGAGTAGACCATCCTGCCGTCTCTCTCTGTGGAACCGCCTTCCGTTCAGTTTCATTCCTTCCTCTCCACCGAGCAGGCCTATGGAGCCCCGTGTGCATCGCATATTCATCCCAGGCAACACTGCCGGGGACAGCACTTCTCCCTGACTTGCGTCAAGTCAGGGAATTGCTGTCAAGTCTCCTGAATTCCCTGGTAGATTCACAAAGACTGACGACAGAGAAGAGTGTCAAGACAAGGCCATAGACGGGGGGAGGGGGAGGGGGGGGGGGAACACGTCAACATGATGCCCAAGTGCTGACGCGATGCCCAAGCTGGCCCGGGAGTGTGTGGAAGTGGGGGGAGACAGGAGGGGTTGCCAGGGATCAATCCACTCATCAATCAGGATGGACAACCAGAGCGTGGTGTTAACGGGGAGGTGTGGAAAAAAAACTCCCCCGATTTCAGTCTGTCCCACTCGGCCAGACAGATCAATCACTGTCCGAGAGACAGGGCGTAGCGTTGCCCACGAGATCGGCTTTCCCTCTTGGCTGCATGGCTTCTGAATCCTGATTGTAATCCATCAGCTTGTCTTCGTGCCACGCACGCGGCAGAGGGATGTAAACCCCCGTGCCGTGTGGTCGACCGGGCCTGACATCACGATCACACCTGCTCATCTTGGGACAGACGCTTAGTTGACCAGGCACTTTCAGAATGAATGAATCCTGGTGATTTGTAACAGTCTTCAAAGCGCTTTACTATTCATGTTTTCCTTTTTCCTTTGCCTGTCTGTTTCTTTGAAAGCTAACAATTGTTGCCATGAAGACAGGGAAGGGGCCGCCATAGGCTTCTCAAAGGCTAACTCTAAGGTGGAGAGTACAGTGGAATTATAAATAGTGTCCATCCTCTGACACAGTCCTACAGCACCGGCTCACTAAGTGGTGTGTTTAATTACCACCGCGTTGTTTTTATAACATTATAGAAAATAGTCTATGTACGTTTTGTAAAAAATTACAGTTCAATTGATCCCAATGACACCTGAATTCCATCAAGCTGTATCTATGGAGGTTGATAGAAGATAGCAGGTGTCATTGGGTGCTTGACTGAGTATATGTACTATTGACTTTTTATCAGACGCTTGTCACCCAAAGTGACTTGCAGTAAATTATGTTGATACATGTCATTAATGAGCAGGTAGGGGTTAGACATCTTGCTCGGGGATGCCTACTGGTCAAAGGCTGCAGACATGGAGGTTGGAACCCCGAACCTTTCAGCTGGGAGTCAAACGCTCTGAACCACTAGACTACCCTGGAACCCGTTTCATTTCATATGACTTTAATGATTTGTGAAGGATTTAATCTGCTGTGAAGGATGATGGATGAGAAGCTTCAACGGTCAGCTCTCCAGATTGAGGTCTGACCTCGATCCAGGGTCAGCTCCTCCTTATTGTACATCAATAAGGACAACTACAGCCTTCGACCTTTCTGGACACCCGCAAAGGTCATCCAGACAACAAAACATGGATTGATGCTCATATCCGTCCTGAAACATTATGACTGTTATCCTTCGAAAGATATTGTAGAAAGAAGCATGGATATCTAAATATTAACATATTTCAGAACCCCAATGTCTTGTAGCCTACTTTATAAAAAGCCATATTAGATGTGCCCTATAGTCTCACAAAGTCTTCAAATAGAAATAGTAAGACTTCATATAGTAGCACAAATACAACAAAAGTATTTCCTGTTTCTGATATGAGAAGTGCCCAGAGTCACGTGACATGAGGTGCTGTAGGAAGTCTGTTGCAATTATTCATAATTGCATAATCATTTATCAAAATAAATCACATTTCCAAATGGGCTGATTAGGTTAGTTCCAGTAAATCATCTAGCATCTAGTAAATGAATAAGCCCATTTGCATTGGGTTAAATATAAGCTTAGTTGTTACTTGCTGAGTTCTAACAATGTGTTCAGATTGTGCTGACTAGTGAGCAAAGATTGGAAGGATATTCTGCTGCTGCATTTTCTGCTGTCTTCCACCTTCTTTCACTTGCCCTCACTCAGTCTCTCTCTTTCTCTCACTTGCTCTCTCACTTACTCTCTCCCTCTCTCTCACTTGCAGTCTCACTCTCTCCTTCTCTCACTTGCCAGGGTTTGTGTGAATGTGTATGTGCCGTTTCTATGGAAAGTTTCCACCCACACTGACAAGGCAATGGGTTGTTGTTGTTGTTTTTTGCCAAGAGAGGAGTGTGAGTAAAATGTGGTGGACACCAGAGATGGATGCCTTGAATAGCAGTGGTGACTGCTGGTTATTAAGAATGTAAAAGTGATGACTAGCAGTAATTCCATCAGAAGGGAAGCGTCATGTCATGATTGAGGTTTTTTGAGGAACATATTACCAAATGTATTACTAATAATAACTTAATATTACTTAACATTTTGGTTCTGCTTGTTTTATCCTACCATTAAATGCCCATTTGGCAATTATTGCAATAGGTGCTTGAATTTGGGGAGTTTTTCCTTGCCCTTTAGAGGGCTTCGTGATAGGGGCCTGTGAAGCCCTTTGAGACAAACTGATTAAGGTGAACAATATTTTGAGCTTACCAAAATATTCGGTTTAAAATCCTAGTCTAAATCGGATTTAGGTTCATACTTGCAATTGGTGAATAATTGTTCTGTAGAAGCAATGCCTGCTGATATTCGTCTTGTAATTTCACCCAGGAGCCATCAGTACATTGACAGAACAGACCCATCTTTGTTATTCGAGGGGTTCAGTAACCCAACAATCATGACTTTTCCCTGCCCTTGATCCCTTGTTTCCCCGAAAATGTAAGAGTTGCTTCCGGAAAAAGACTGCCCTTGAGATCTAATAAGCCAGTGCCGCTGTGCTTTCATTTTGAAGGATGTCTGTAAAGCCTGCTCTCAGGACGCGCCAAGAAGACCAGAGAAACCAGACCGGCTGATTTATTGTGCTTTCATCAACTGCGTAATGCATCCAGTCAAGGTGCCCCTGTCTTGGCGCATGTCTTTAGGAATATATCAGTTGTAGTTTGGAGGGTTTTATGTCTGCTTCTTGACCTTGATTTAACCTTTAATCGACTACATTTTTTCTTGACGTAACAGGGAGTTTAAGATGCGCCGGGGTATGTCAGGAGAAGGAAATCACAATTGATGGAACTTTAGTTACTAAAGATAAACGTCAACAGTTTGTTGAGGGCCACATTATGGAAATAGTTTATGGACGTCAAGGAAGCACAACACAACAACACAACCTTCTCAGACTGTAGACAAAAAACAATCACACATCAACAGTCACCATATACAACACATACACAGATAGCTATGACACATGCATCTCAACCGGTAGAGCGTGGCGTTAACACCGGGGCTTTGAATCCCACTGGGGGGCCACCCATGCTAATAAATGTATGCACTCACAGTAATGTAAGTATAGCCAAATGGCATATGTAGACTAACATCAGATTCTCTGACC
Source organism: Trachyrincus murrayi (assembly GCA_900323305.1). Taxonomy (NCBI): domain Eukaryota; kingdom Metazoa; phylum Chordata; class Actinopteri; order Gadiformes; family Macrouridae; genus Trachyrincus; species Trachyrincus murrayi. The sequence continues at coordinate 24,202 of OOFB01000662.1, forward strand.
CATGTCATCATGTCACCTTGCAGGTATCGAAGGCATGGAGTGCTCCCTCCCCATGGATGGCCGGCGGGTGTCCCTGACGCAGCTTTCCAAGGACAGCTTCAGGGAGTGCCAGGTCACCCTCACCCTGACCGACCTCCTCATCATCATCTTCTCGGGGATCTCCGTGTCAGTGGTGGCCATCATGACCAGCTTCTTCCTGGCCTCTACTGTACATTGCTTCCAGCGCTGGAGCAAAGGAACCAAGGGCGACGAGGAGGAGAGCGAAGAGTAAGGTCGGAAGACGCGGCTGGTTTCAATGGAACCTCTCTGAGCTCTGACCCCTGAATAGAGCCGCTGTTCCCTCCTTGGTGAACCTCAGAGGAGGAGGAGGTGGAATTACCGAGAAGGTGGTTGTGGAGGTTGGGACGCTTTGAAAACATGGAAAAACTAATCAAAATGAAAAGACAAAGGGCATTCCCAAGAAACGAGTGTAAGTCCCGAGACTTGAATTCAAACGTGGCACGTTACACATGCTTAACGGAGTTCAAATTCTGGTCTGCCAGAGCCCATAGGCCGTCCTACAGGCTAGCTCTTCAATGGAAGCAGCAGTATACAGGGGTACGTTTGTGAGTACAGAAAGTACAAACCATAACACCAAGCTAAAGTGATGTGGAGAAGTTCTAGACGAGCCAATAATTCACCAACATCTAGTCAAAGTAAACATCCACATTTGGATGTGAGTCGATGTTAGTTGTACACACAAGTATACACACAAGTGTGTATATGACCTGCTGAATGACTGGAGGTGCTCAGGTCTTTGGTTGTGTTTGGGGCTTCACAAAAATAAAATGAGTCATCTTGTATTTGACAGAAAGTTTGATATTCTACAAGAAAGGATGTGATATTAACCAATGTCCACAGCATTAGACTGCCTAAACACGGTGAACTGGCGCAGGAGTTTACAATATCTGTACAGCCTCATTTAATAGCATTCAGAAATGGAAAATCACTGGCAGTGGTTAAGACCGTTGAGAGTTGGGGAAACGGAAGAATGAAATGAGTAGTAAACATTTTGTGTCTGGTATTCAGATAGGGTATTCACATTAAAAGTATATCCTATATTCAAACATTTGTACACCAAATAAAACAATGTAGACACCAAATGAAACATATTAGACATCTAAATCTTCCAGAGGACATGTGTTCCTTAGATTGATAACTGTGATCGGTGTAAAACTATATTCATTCACTATCTATTCTTGTGATTAATATAGCAACCATAGTATTGGCATAACATCCATGTAGAACCAATGTGGCAAATAATGCACTTTGTGTTGAAAGTTGTACCTGATAATAGCACGGCCCTAATTACTGTTTTGCGTTGCTTGCCAAAGGCGCATGTTGTACAGCATATTGAAGAAGAGCAAAATCACATGACTGTGATTTGAGATGAGATGATGGTTATATTCTCCCAATATCTGATATTGTAGCTGACGTTATTACCAATCGAGCTGTTTTAGTGGAGCTCAGAATCTTTTGGTTTTCTTCCAGAACAGATATCATAAATCCAAAACAAAAAACTGAAAAAATGTATTGATTATTTTCAAAACAGATCTTCCAATGCCTTGCAGAGTCTGTCGACCTCTGTCTCAAACGCTCCTGTTTGTTGCCTCCAGAATCATTAACATTCACAAGGATTTTTGAATTTTAATTAAACCAGCAGATGAATGCATTTCTTCACCCCTAATTCATGTATCTTTCTTGTATGTTCGGGAAACGCATCATTATCATTCGGAAAGCACAAACCTGGATGCTTTGAATATCTTTTTCTATCCCTGCTTTCCAAAGCATCGCTATGTTGCTTTGGTTCATGCCATTATTGTGAGGCATGAATAATTCAGCCAATGTGAGATATGGAGCAGAAGGAATGTCAAGCCTCTTAATACAGACCTAGGCACGAACCAGAGGCAGCTGGGGGATGTAGTTCTAGTCATTTCTCTATGCTACAAAAATGAGGTACAACATATACAAAAACCCAATATTTCTGCTTCATTGCAGTGCTCACATAATAATATTCAGAGTCTTGTTCTGGAAAAGAAAAATCCATTAGGATGCAGCTTCATTATGTGCTTCATCGTTATCGTCGTTTGTCATTTCAACATCCCATTAGGCCTAGCAACACACAATGACTTGAATTATACTTAAGATAATTGACAAACTGCAATTAAATATTACATGCAGCAGATGTGGGCAAATGATTTGGTTGACCGACACAATGTCCACCAATAGAAGTTGAATGAGTTGTTGGTATATCGTGTCACTACGCAGCATGGATTTATCCTTGAAGAATTTGAATAGAACACACATTTTTATGTACATCCACGGTTCATAATCCTCCAGGCTATCATCCTTGTCTGTCATTTACCCTGCATTTCATTTAGTAGTTAATGCATACATTTGGTCATGCTAGCATGCATTTTAAGTTTACGTTACAATTACCAATGGCAGTTGAGTTACTTTTTATACTAATGATTTCTAACTACTGTGTAGTTGTTCTACAAAGGCATCAAACTTAACTACTATATTAACCATATTAGCACGCCCGTTTCTTTATTCATTGTATTAGGTAACACATATCCACACATAGCATGTGATTGTGAGATTACCATTTACGATGCAGATTTGTGTCTATTTTTCTATTTAAACCTTTAAAGTTGTTTATTTACCAATTCGGTACAAAAGCTTCTATTGACAATTGAAATCCCAGGGTGGTGCAACATTTTGAGTTTTTGAAAAGCTTGTAATACATCCAGGATTATATTTTTCTCAGAATGACACAGACGATAGGAAAGTACAGCAACAGAGATTTGGATCAGGTATTGATGTTATTCGAGGTGATGCAACAACAAACAAACCTTTCCAGCAGAATTCATATGTATCAGTACCTGTATCAGTGTCGGTTGAAAAAATAAAACACATGAACTCCTATTTCACTCTTCTGTCCTTTTTCAGTAGATACGCCAAGAGATCAAGAGAACACAAAAATCAGTGAGCAAAACAAAAGTATTGTTTCGAATGACTACAAGGATTACCATTTTCATGCAACTCTCTAAATATAATTCAGTGTTGCTGCAGCTGTCAAAGAAAATAACTAAATGTTCTGCACTGTCTAGCATCTGACATGTACAATAAAACGCTCTGTAAAAACCGTAGCATGATTCACTGAGGTCTGAAACGCAAGGAGAACTAGAAATACAATAGGTATCCACAGATACTCTGTGAATACCTAAAAATCTTCCTGACCGAGAAACCACGGCTAGAATAGCGAAAAACATATCCACCCCCTTTAAAGTACAGCACATCCATTCTACTTCCCATGTTCTTCTCATGTACCGTGACTGTAGAGGCGAAAGTGGAGGGTTTGTGGTTCAAAATTATGTGGTGCACAGACAGCAATTACAGCAGTGCACACCAGCTGGCTAAAATTAGGGGGCCTGTACACCATTTCTCGTCGCCCCCTTCGAGCTCTGGATAAGAGTGTCTGCTAAGTGACTAAATAGTAATGTTATGGTCATGGTTTCATGTCTTCCACTTTAGGCCGCATGATTCTGGTTACTTTAAGTCCCAGCTTTTCTCAATTACTTTCTTAGTTTACTGGGTATTAGGCCTACAATCTTTGCTCAATTCAAGCAAGCTGATTTGTATCTACAAAACTGTTTTGTTGCGCAGTTCCTGCACAGAACATTAAACAGCGACGTAAGACTAAGTGCAGTCTATATAAAACGTTATCTTGGTTTGCAGGTGTTAAACACTTACATTTAAAAATGTCCAGTTCTTGGAGAACAGCTCCGCTTCATCACCAAGCACTGAGCAGGCCTATTCATAATAACATTTCTGTGTTCACATTAACTTGCCACTGACTGATGTTCTCTGGTCTTATCTTTTGTCCTTTTTTCAAAGCTCACTCCCTATCTCTGTGACTCGCAAACGCCCCCTGCTGGTGGGGAGGCCACATTAGAAAAACAGCAAGCATACTGGGCATTTTATCCAGCACAGTCTTCACACAGACATTATATTTACGTATCTGATACAGATTTTCTATGAATTATACAATATTTATCTTTTTTATTTTCTCTTTTCTATGAATTATACAATATTTGTTAATGCAGATCCCATAAGACAGTGTAACTTTTTTTTCACAAAATTTGGCTTTTCCTAATTTGACAGATGGGGTTAGCACACGCAGGTGGGACTTCATCAAACTGCTATGCCTCTTAACGGCGGCGAAGGAAGAAGAAGAAGAAGTCTCCTGTAACCATTTACCTCATTTGGTTACCATGGCTACACAGCCGGAGGCCTGAGCTCTGGGAAGGCGAGGCAGGAGCGGGGAGGGATGTTAGGGTGAGAGTGGCCCTCAGCGAATATACGCCTCCCTCGCTCGCTCTCCCATCATGCATCAACTAACCGGACCTGGCGTCTGGAAACAGGGAGGGATAAAAACACACACACACACACACACACACACACACACACACACACACTCTCTACATGCTCCACAGCGCCTATGCCCTTGTCCGCCAAAACCGTAAATCCAGTATGCTCCTTGATTTTTGTATGCAGAAGGCATGTTGCTGGGGGTCAGTGAAGGTTGTCCTTCAGCCCTTCCCCTCCACCGCAGTATTGAAGACTCATCCCTTTAATGGCTTCAGCCCGGTTCAAGACGAGACCGAGACGAGACCGAGACGAGATGCGACTTCAAATTGCAGTTTTAGAACGTTTCGGTGTTGGTGTGAACATTCTAGTTTCAGAACATCTCCAGTAGTCTCAAGGCGTCTTCAAGATTCAACATGTCAAAACTTTAACATTTAAAACCGTCTCTCTCAGCAAATCAGTGTCCAGCGCTGAGTGACAGCTGTCAAATTTGGTTAACGTGTGCACTGCCCTACAGTATCCCTAAATGGAATCCCAATGTGTCATGTTACGGTTTGTCAAGCGGTTTTAGAATTTGTCTCGTCGTTTTGGTGTTGACACTCTAGTTTTAACATTCTAACATTCTATATCATTCTATAAAGAAATAGAGCAAACAAAATGGGGGAAGGTTTGTCTCGCCTCGTCTTTTAGGTCTGAACCGGTCTTCAGAGGAAAAAGAAGAAGAGGCAGGTGTGTTTACTGCTATCAGACGCCCGGGTCACCGGACCGAGTGACGAGCCTGTAACTGCATGAGGAACGCCCAGCCACAGGGAAGATTTAAAGAGCAACTGGCAGGTCGGAACCCCCAATTCATTCACGTGTGGGGAAAGCATGAAGCTAATCCATGTAAAGACTATTTACATGTTGTGCGGTCACAAGGGGAAAACACCACGTGACATGCTAGAAGCTACTGGAAGCAATTTTTTTATTTCTAATCGCTAAATCTGAAAGTAATGCCAAATCAAGAAAATACCGAGCAGGAACTGCATATAAAAGTTAGATTGCTATAGCTATGCAAGCCCTCCTTAATACTAAAAGTCACCCATGATAGGAAATAGATAAATGAACTTACTATAACTACATAACTAGCAAGCGAATTACAGAATTAATCAGTATGCTGGTCATTTTGACAATGTGATGGGGATAATGAAGCTGAATACTATCAATGCACTCAACCCCACTACAATGTCGCTGGTGCCTGATAGACATGAAGTTATGTATTAGATTAGCTCTATATAGAACTGACAGTTGCCTATTTTGATTTTGTATTGTATAATACAAAATCTAAATACTGTCAGTCATATATATAGGCAGCATTTAGATTTGATGCAGGTCTTATGCAACAGCAATACTAAATACAATCAGTTCTATATAGAGCTAGTATTTAGATTTTGTATTATGCAACAGCAATGCAAAAATACTGTCAGTGTATAGAGCTAGTAATGGATGGGCCTTGCCTGTATTGATTTGGTTCTCAGGTGCTTTGTGCAGTCACTGCCAGGCGTGCCAGCCCATGACATCAGCTGTGGAGGGTGAGCTGCAGGGAACTGGATGGAGAACCTCATAGACTGGTTCTGCTCATGGCCACATGATGCACAGACCAACAATACATTACAGGACATTAGAAAAGGAGACATTTGTCAGTACAAGCCTAAGCAAGTGACAAGACAAGATAGCCCAAAACATATACAATATAGAAACTATAATAGATTCTTACTCCATGAAATTATAGTATGATGATGAATTATAGTAACGTGTTATAGCAGCACACAGCTCAATGTTTTGACTTTGAGAGGTAAACATGTTGTAAAGTGTCAGGTTGAGACTCCTGAGATGGTTCCTCATCAGATGACCTTTGACCTTTGACCATCTTGGGGCATACATGGATAGCCAGGATGAAAAGAAGAATATTAGCTACTACCAATCGCTGGTTCTTGTGCAACATATTATAATGTGTTAGTTAAGCTACCTGACGAGATGGAAAGGGTTCAGGTAGCACTGAGAGTCACAGTGCAAGTGGCTTGAATAACTAATCTGTCCCTGTCCTCCTCCGAACACCAAGACACAGGCGGTAATGAAGCCTATTGTATTATATATTATTATATACGGACATTCGCTGAACACGTACATTTCTCACTCTTATCCTCTCCCCACAGTGTAGTTGCAGTCAGTTCTAGTGTTGTTTACGGCCGTGTGTGTTTATGTTTCAATCGTATGGCATAGCTGCACAACGTTATCGTTTTGTCTCACAAAAAGATAATGTTGTGTTGTATGAAAGTTATCTAGCAGTTACTTACCATATCCCACCTGCCACGTTTCATTGGAGCTGAAGGCTAGGTAGGCTCTGGGAAGTTACCACCGGCACGGGACCCACCAGGTATCTGTATGTCCCACAGTCCATGGTTCGAAATCACATCCTGAACCATCGCACTAGTGGCTACTGGCGAATACAACTGGCTAACCAACTTGCGACTGACTGACTTGCTGACTGACGACCACCTTGTGCAGAATGACATCTTGTTTTTTTAAGCACTTACTGGCAGTAAAAGACAGAAAAAAATCCTTTCTATGAGCACACAATGTGAATTAATACAAATAATGTACCTGCACGTTGCCCTTTAGGATGACATGCTTCTGGTGTAGAGTCAACTCATTCACATGCGTAACACATCAATCAACTATAAATATATTCAATTTAAAGAAAACATTTTGTGTTAGACGTTTCATTCGAAGCACATCAGCATTAAAACAATGCTGTGGTATACAAAGGAAAACATTTGAATAGCCTATAACTGGCAAGGTAAATCAATCTTTTCAAAACAAACTGATGGTAGTTTTGTTGTTGTTTCTTTGTTTTGAAAAGATTAAATTGATTTACCTTTTTTAACTTTTAACTATTCTATCCAGTCACATCTCTCACAAGTCTGGATAAATCAACATTAACCTGTTTTGTCTGTTTTGCAACACAGCCATTTTGTTTACTGTAATCTAATCGTTTCATACTCATTTCTCTTCCACAAGCCAACCATGAGCAACGCCACAGCTGTCCATTCCCTTCCCCATGACCTGGAAACCATGACAGGAAGCTTGGGAGGACTCGCAGGAAAGTAAGCCAACCCCAAGAGGAAACTTTGAATGAATAATGGTCCTGTGGCTCATCACTCTGACATTACCGTGTAGGGACGACTGAGCAGGACATGAGTCAGGTTACACAGAGAGAGAGAGACAGGGCGCGAGACATACACAGAGACAGAGATACAGAAGCCAGCACCTTAATGCTTCTCCTGGTTTCTGGGACGCACACCAAGACTGTCCTCAAGTAACGGTTCATGTATAAATATATACTATATGTGTACTGATGGCAAAAACAAGTCTCAAGTTCAGCATAGTGTTAAGTTCCAATATTGCTGTGTAGCCCTGTATCAAAATTACAGCGGGGGTTGCGTTCCAATTTCTCAAAATTAAAGCACAGGTCTCATTTCAACACACTGGAATGACATTGACCGACACCTTATCCACCTCATATGAGCGAGGGCAAATCTCCACCCAAAACCCCAGTGGGTAAATGGGAAAGAGAAAAAAGAGAGGTATACATGGCATGCATGGCGTGGGCAAACTGTTTGTGAACTGAACAGTCTCAAAGGACTTCACAGGCCCACATTATATGACACAGCCCTAACCCTAAGCCCTCTAAAGGACAAAACCCAGAGGGAAGAAACCTTGAGAAGGAACACAGAAGGGGGATCCCTTCTTCCAGGGATGGTTAGGAGTGTGATAGGTGCCGAATGGGCAGATGATCTACCCACGACTACCCCATTCAAGCACTGTTGTTTTGTGAAATAGTTCATTTGTGTGATGTCTCTGCACTGGATCTTTGGAGTCCTCATGGGATTTCCTATAGTGGATTTTGCTTCTTGTAATTAATATTGTTTCTCCATTACATCACATTCTATCACATTAAACGGCATCACGTTACGTGAAATGATATTCTATTATGTTAGATGTAAGTAGACTGAATAATGAGCGTGAAGTGATGAGTTCTCCATCGGCAGCCTCTTTGTAAGCCGTTAGCAGAATAAATGTGGACTTTATCGTTTATGAAGATGGATTTGATAGTGAAGCTCCGCCACTCTCCTCTGGAGACCATTAAAGGTTAAATGTAACAAAAACACTTTATTCTTCCTTCCAGGGTCAGTTCAACATTATTATTATTCAAGCGGAGTAAGATAGATCTTTTTGTAAGATAGTCGAGGTCAAGGAAGACAAAGTCACACATAAGGCTACATACAGTCACACAAAATACATGCGCATTAGCATAGCAGTCAAAGGTCTAGGTCAGCGCAAAGTCAATGTGTAGCGCTCGGAAATGCTAATAGCGGCAACATGGAAGACCTGGTATGTGCTTCAAATGTGAGACGCTGTTTAATGTAATCAACCACTTGGTGACGAATCCGAATTAAAGATGGATGCTGGGGACGAGAGGGTCTGTGGCACAACACAAACAGGAAGCCACTAGCGCCGTTATCTGCTGACTCGTCGTCCGTCGTTAATAAGGTCAATCTTCGGTCCCATTCATCTAATTCATCTAACTCAACGTCCACTTGACGCGCTCAGACGCATCACAATCCCCAGTTGGAAAGGAGGTCTTTAGTGGGGGGTGGGATTGACAGAATACATATAGTAGCCACAGGACCAGAAAGAGCATATCTATGTTATATTCACAAGTATCGAGTACATTAGAATAGATCGCTACTTGATTCATCCCTGAGGGGAAATTGAGGCGTAACAGCAGTATACATCGTAACAAAAGCTATTATAATATACACAAGATAATAAAATAAACATATCAACTATAAAAATAAACATCAGTATAAAACGAACATCTGTAGCAAACACAGCTGTCATGTACAATCTGTTTGGAAGTCGACACCTTGAGACAGTCTGCGAGGAGGGAGCGCTGGGAAAACTCTTCTCATTCATAAAGTTCAGACCATCACCATTAAACAAACCTCTTTAATGGTTTAACCGTCTCTGTCTGATGCTATAAACCTGCCTACGCATTTCTAGACGCATGCTGTGCTGCGTGCATTCTGCTGCCATAAACTTTCAGTCACGACAAGAGCCGACAACCTCCGTGTGAAATAGGACTTGTATATAGGACGTTTATATTAAAACACATATGAGGTTATTAAAGGTCAACTGATGAAGATTTCTGAAGATCCATCTTGCGCATCGTTGACCTACTTGCGTATTCATTGTTGATTTCTATGCCAAAAAAACGACTATTTACTCGAAGTAGGTGTGATGACATCACCACCTGTGTGTTATTGTCTAAAGAGAGAGGAGAGGAAAAATCAACAAACTTGCTGCTTGATTAAAAAAAGACTGGAGCAAAACAAACAGGATAAACAATGACCAGCAAAAACAACAAGATGACATTTAATGCCTTCCCTTTTGATAGATCCATTCATATATAAATAAATATATATATATATGTATAATATAAATATCAGTAATGTCACATAACCAGTCTGGCATCAAAGCTACATGGACTGATTACAGTGCAGTTGACCGAGAGACCTTGAAGTACAAAGCAGGGTCTTAAATACAGCGAAGCACCATAAGAAACTAGATACTTCAAAGAACGCCTTATTTCGGTGACCATCTATAAATAAATACAGAGTTCCGTTCGGCCTACTTAGAGGATGAAGATGGATTATGATGAAGCAACAGTCAAACGGCGGAAAGTACTGGAACACTGGAGTGTGCTCTGGAACAATGGTTGTGGACACGGTGTGCTTCTGTCACAGGATCCAACCACAGTGTTCACCGCTTCCTCTCTCCCTTGATATAACGGGGGGGGGGGGATAGTAACCCCCCAACCGAAAGGTACCGGGTTCGATCTCCCAATCTTCGCAAGTAATACCTGAGAAAAATGTCTAACCCCTACCTGCTCCTTCATGACCTGTATCTGAATTCATTGTCATCAATGAATTCATCAAGTCACTTTGGATAGCATCTGCTGATGGATTCAGACGGTGGGTGAGGGCACGTCTCGTCTTTCAAAGTTCAATCTCAGGATAAACCGCGTGACGATGATAAAGTTACCACCGGCGGCCTGAGGGCTAGCGTGTGGCGGCTACACGGTTAACTGACAGAGAGAAACATAAGTTAGGTGCAGTCACCTGGAGAAAAAAAAGGTCAGACTTGTTTGTTTTGGATCAGTTGAGGTCTTCTGTCGACGACAATTAACACGCAGCACCACGGAAAACTGGAGGTGAGCCCACGGAAAGACCCAGAAGGACAAAATCTGTCCAGAGGATGGAGGGAGGAAACAGGACACAAAGAGGTCCTGATGTGTGATCTGTCATCAGAATAATGGAATGGGCTGGTTTTTTTTTTTTACAATGAGGGCAATCTCCAAGTAATGAACAAATGTGGTACATTAATATGAATAATGAATAATATAAACCCACTAACACTACATTACTTAAATCGGTGGTGCGTGTGTGAAATAGTGGTTAATTATTGATTCTCGGGAAAAAGCACTTATAGCCATCTGCTCTTTACATGCAGTTTGCATATTTAACTGCTTAATAAATGTTATTTAATCTATCTTTAAACATGTGACCACCATCACCTCAACTCAATATATTCAATATCAATTATATTCAACTCAATATTATTCAATATTTGATCCAGCATCGACTGGGTGGGTTGGGGTGGCAGATGATGTGATTGGAGGAGGGGGATTCCAGGGGTGTCCAGATGTGTAGGACTAGCCCGGCCTTAACGAGGGCTTGGATCAGAACAGATGGTGACCTCTGCCCATCAGGGGCATGGCTGAGATTAGAAGAAGAAGGGAGGCAGGGGATTGGCCGGACCACAGGAGAGGGGAGGAGCCAACATCTGCTTGGGGTTGATTCTTGCTGGGAGTGTTGTGGATGTTAATCAGTTATATATGTATCTCCAACAGTTACAAGTATAGTGATATATATGTGGATGGAGTACCCGACTGAGCTTTGTGTGATTTTTGTGGTTTAATTAACTTTTAATTATTTTGGACAGACTATTCGACTTGTTCACCCATTTGACAAAATGCTCAAGGTTAAAGAGACAGACTAACTGGCAGACAGACACAATTATAGAATCAATGACAGATTGAAAGACAGATGCAGAGACAGACTTGGCTAACTTGGCTATTTGGGACTGAAACTCAAAACTCCTCAAAGTCAAAACCCCTCCTCAGACACGTCATTGGAAAGCCACGCATCTGAATAAAAATTACTTTCATCATCTGATTACTTGCTCAAGTACACTTTGACAGGTGAGCAGGGATGGACACACCCTGCATTTGGACAATCATGTACTTCCAACGGCCGTGCTCACTGAATACCTGAGTGACTCATTCATATATTATAAGAACGAAGCCTGAAACACAAAGTCTGGAAAATGAAGTCAAACCTAGAAGGCCTATAATGGCCTATAATGACCCACACAGACTCACTTGGCTGCCAATGCAAGGACGCTGTGTCAAAACTGCAACTTCCAAATACACTCTACTTCACGCCGGAAGGGGGAGTTATATTTCGTCTGCACGTGGGGGAGGCAGCATTGCACTAATGGTGACCTATTAGTATGAGATCGTGAGTACTTTTTGTCCCCAGACAGTCCAAGGACACACTGTCCTGAACAGGGGCACGTGACGTGGGTTTATACTGTGTCCTCGTCACGACTTGCGGGATTTAACATCATTTGTGTTCCTCTAATGAAAATATTGACCAAAAGACGGAGGCTGAGTCACAGTGAGCGGAATGTAAACTGTATATATCCATCCATCCAAGTATCCATTTTCATATGAATAGAAAGTAGGGGAGGGTGGGGGGAAAATTGAAGGGGATTTGAAGGACTTTTAACCGTTGCTACGGTAATATCAGAGACTCACTTTTCCTTTGAATCACATATCCAAGTCAAATATTCTGCCCCCAGGCACTGTTGACTTTACTTTTGTTTAAAAATTCTATTTCATTTTTTTTTAAACATGTCCATCCTCCGGCTATGTCGGCCTGCTGTCGAACTCAAGCTACTACATGCTTGTCCAATGCTTTGTAGATCTTTTACACACACGGTTGGTTTCATACACAGAAGCACACACACATGCACAGTCATATACATACTCATCCGTCAGTATAGCTGTCCCCTGCCGCCAGTCCCTGCTATAACGCTGGCCTTAATAGTATGGCGGCTTATTAGAAAACGACCCTGTTTGGAATCTAATCAAGAAACCTGATTATGTCATTAAATATTCTGCCATGCTGCTGAGAGGCAAGAGGCGTGGCAGCAACTGGCTCCATAGATGTTGACATCAGTGAACGTCTACACAGTATGTCCATGGTGAAATCTTTCTCCTCATCGCAGGTGGATAGTAACCATAGTTTGGCTTTCAAAGTAAAACACTGTTTTGGAAGAAAACAACTGCAGGTCATTTAGCATATGATGTCTTCAGTGTTGCATCCACCAGAAGATGCCCGCGTAAACGTGTCCAGAAATAGAAGCCAGAGTGTGAAGTGCATTTTGGGTGAGAGGAAACTCTGTCCGTGCGATGTTATGTAAGCGACCCGAGTTCAACCAAGTTCTGAAATGTGCATGGACACTTGAACCTTGACACATCGCCAGCAGTAAAGACCGACTGTGGACTCAATATCTTTAGCATTTCAGGGAGTTGGGGTCATGGTCGTAGGGAGTTGATTAAGAGTAAATACTCCCCGTCAGGGCTGGTTAAGTCTGAGCACCGACACCCGGTGACTGACTCAGCTGAAACGGATGTCACATCAAATCATCGTTATGATTTGACACACAATAACACTGAGACAGCACTCTCCACGCTTCTCAAGTCAGCAGGGTTTTTGCTGTTTGAATATTTTGGTGTGCCACCAGCTTACTGCATTGCAGACTGAAGACTGAGGGTGAAATCTCATTAGAATTTGTTGTGAATTTTGATGCCTCTGCAACTATATTTTCCTTCAAACCTTGTTGACACTCGACACGTAGTCTCACAAATCAGACTTTAAATTAATATCTAAAGTCTGATGGCAGACGAGCTCAAATCTGGATGAACGGGCGTATCACTTTCTTTCACTTCATATTTGCCGTCTCCCCCCAGAAGTTCTGCTATAACATAGTAGGACCGCTGGGTCCGAGATTACTCAACGCCTGACTTCATCCCGACGCGCTGAGTTTGTACAAAGTACTAAACCATTAATATTAAGTATTTATCAGATGATCATGTGCAGTGACGTCAGATCCATGTCATTAAGGAGCGGGGATGGGGTCAGGGCATTTTGCTCAAGGATGCCTACAGTCAGGCTGCTGACACTGAGGATCGAGCACAGAACCATTCAACTGGGGGTCCAGAAACCTAATAGTCACAGGGTGGGAGGGACGAGGCGAATGAAAACCAAACTGCAAAAAAAAACAACAAGGTCAGAATCGTATTAAAATGTCACACGGTGGGATGTTTATTGCTTGTTCAGTAACAGTCGCCGAAGGACAAGTGGAGCTCAACACTACTAACCGCAGATAGTTTTTTTTCCATTAGTCTTGTACCAGTGACATGTTAAAGAGCCACAGTTTGGCCATGGATTAATATCTTTAAAAAAACGCCACTGAACAGCATTTCACTGGAGTAGAGGTCTGTGGGAACCAATAGAATCCCGAACAACTAAACAATTAAACTCTGCACCTTGGATGTTTTTGTCTACTTAAATGTAATTGGTTATTTAGTGCAGTGTGATACAGTTCAAATTACACACACAGGTTTACCTTTACAAAGCTGCCTTTCCACTGTTTGTCTCTGTAAAACCCATATATCAACATCTAGGCTACATACACATTTAAGTTAAGCTTAAATAAGTAAGACACAGAACGAGGGTAACTGTGCATGAACCATTAAATAATATAAATGATTTATTGAAATGTGCTGTGAGCAATTTCTGTAATGTAAATCAAGTTCATGTGAATTTGCATATCCCTCATAACTCACAGTTGCAAGGAATATTGTGTGTGCGTGTTATGTATTTATATAATTTAATTTTCAACTGGGATAATGTGTTAATTACAGAGACTGTATGTCAGATAATGGTACATTGCCATCTAGTGAAACCTTGCCGTTACTGCACCATCTTCTGTCTGATGGTTTGTTGCTGAACGGTGAATTTCAGAGAAAGGTTCTGAGATTCAGCATCCCAGTGAGTCCAATTGGAGTTTCCTTCCATCATTTAGAATTCTAAGCAATCAAGTCAACAAACTAAGTTAAGTTAGCTCGCTTGGAAGTTCGCATTTAACTTAATAAACTGTTGACTACAGTATGTACACTGTAGAATAACAGTTTCATGCTGCCAGTAGTTTACTGTTATTTAACAGGGGAATGTGTTAAAGTGAATCTCCCTCAGTGCACATTGTAGATTATTTCCAAAGCAATAATAACTAAATAGTGGAGCCAACATGCTCACTGACTAATTAGAAGAGTAGATTTTTACAAAAGAATAAGAAAAATGAAAGCATCCATTTATTGGAAACAATGCAAAGGCATTTTAGCATAAATCTATTAATAGCCTATATTTGGCCCATCTCCGTCAATTGTAAATATTTCTACTGATTCTTCTGTACCTACCTCTAAGGGTTTGGTACCAAGAATGTATCCACCATATTCAACAATGTATCACCATTAGGCCTAATTTATTCTCCTCTGAAAAGCAATATCTAAATAATTCTAAACTATTTCATGTGTTCAATGTGCTGACTGCAGTTTGAATAGTCATAAAAATCCCCCAGCAGAGCCTAACTTTGGAGGAAATTCAATCATTATGAACATATTTATATTATTATTCTTGGCAGCAGAATTTGTGAGTCAGTGAGGAGATTGGATTTCTCTGGAAGCCATTTCAGACTCTTTTTTCATTTATTTTATTCAGTGGCAGAAATTGGATATGATAGATTCCGACTTCTGTAGTAAATATTCTGATATGTGGACTAACTGTGCATATGGGTCTTAATGGTGCAGAGATACCCAAACTCAGCCCCTTTCGGCACTGTCCAAATAGTATAACTTAATACAAATAGAATACAAAAAAACAATACAGGTATACAATGTAAACAAACACTTAATACTCAATTATACTGGAAAAACACGTTGCTATCCAACTACATTTTACAATTCCATTGCATCTCAATACTGCACACATGCATTTCACATTTGCACGTTTTGCACATTCAGATAGGATGTCAATATGGAACAGACAGGTCGGGGCCATCATGCTCAACAGGTAGTCTGTCGACATACGACAACACTGGCCACTACCATCCTGGACCTGCCCCCACGTTACATTAGTGTTTAGTGTATCTTGTCACAATGGTCTCAGTTTTACCTAGCTCTATACAGCATTTGCATTGCATACCGTCAGTTCTAGAACAATCCGGTAGCAAAGTCTACCGGGAGATCCGACACGTCCTAACCTCATTCAATCATAACAGTAAACACTTTATAAACGGCAGTGAGATTTTATTATAACCTGGTAGGATATAAGACGGTCTAAGGAGAAGAACCATGCTTTCAAATTAATATTTCAAATTAATAATTTGTGGCTGGTTTGCTTTTCTGGGTGCTTTCCTCCTCCTTACCCTAATAACACACACACACGCATGCATGCACACACACATGATTGAAACAACTACATCTCCCAGAATTACGTTCCACCTCCCTGACCTCTCCTCTGATGTCTCTATTTTGTGTGTGTGTGTGTGTGTGTGTGTATATGTATGTGTGTGCGTGTGTGTGTGTGTGTGTGTGTGTGTGTGTGGTTATGGTACTGATAAGCAGAGCTGTACTTGGAGTCTAATGTGTGACGTTGGTCTTTTTGGGTGACATTGACCTATTGTTTATTATTATCTTATTTTATTGCATTTTATCTCCGGTTATTGAGTTGTCAATATTGTATGAGCGATAGGCCTAATATGATATTTTTATATTTGGCTTCTTCAATCTTTGTGGAATAATAACGTCAGGCAGCCTACATAAGGAAGTGGCCTTTCATTTTGAGTCTACACTTCTGTTTTCATTTTTTTTGCTTTTTGTTTGTTTTGATTGACTGATACTTAAGATAGGGTAGTGAGAAACAATTGTATTAAATAAATGCACATTAACTAAACCGATACAGACATTGACAGATTATAGTTTGTTTTTGTTTGTTTTTTTGACCATTGACGGGCTATGGCCATGGATTTGAGACTCCAAATTACTGCTTTTACACGACCGTTGTAATACTGTTATTACACCACACGGGGGTGCTAACGTATCATCGTTATCTAGAAGGTAACAGGTTACACATATTGCTGTGACTTAAATGTTGGCAAACTGGGGATGAGAATGCTTGATTGTCAAATATAAATTTAAGAGGATTGTTTGACTTTCTTTGAACAATAATCAGGTTCCCATTGATTTCGGTCTTATTGTTGTATAGGCCTACCCTAGACTTTGCCCAGTGTGGGAAGTTGATGGAACTATGATGGCTTCCGTTGCCCACCTAAACATTCTCTGTCAATTCTAAGGCGGTTAAAAAGAGGCCAGACTTTGCCAACTAATCAGTCTCTTCCTTGTTAAAATTCCTGACCATGGCAGTTAATGGAAATCCAATTTTCAGGGGGTGGGGGTAGTGGACATTTTGATAGCTATGAATCCATCCAGACTTCTGTCTGCTATGATAAACGCTGAGGACCTGAGTGGAGCCTATTGAGTGTGATGGACTGTCATTTTGCAGTCCCAGCATTTCCTGAGCCAGGTCTAGCTGTCGTTAAGCCTCTCTAACCTTTTTTTGTGACCCGGATTTTTAGATCAGAAAACGTTTGCGACCCCAACTTCTTAAATGTTTGTGCATCTGCTTTCCCCCGCCCATCGTTTGAACCCGATCAACATCTGCCCATGATACCAATGTCCCAGTGAACATATACACATTGCACCGATTCATAGTAGTTTGAATGTGGCTACCAATCATTAGGCAATCTGTTTGTACGGGACCTTTTTATTTCATCAAAAATGCACCATCAAATATGTAGCTTATAAGTCAGCAATCTCTCACGACCCTATTTGCATATCAGGCGACCCCAAGTTATGTCCCGAGTTATGTCTCTCTCTCTCTGGGTCTGTCTGTCTCTCTGTATCTCTCTCTCTCTCTCTGGGTGTCTCTGTCTGTCTCTCTCTTTTTCTCTCTCTCTCTCTGTCTCTCTCTCTCTCTCTCTGGGTCTCTCTCTCTCTCTCTCTCTCTCTCTCTCTCTCTCTCTCTCTCTCTCTCTCTCTCTCTGTGTGTCTGTCTGTTTCTCTGTCTCTCTCTCTCTCTCTCTGTCTCTCTCTGGGTGTCTGTCTGTCTGTCTCTCTCTGGGTGTGTCTGTCTCTCTGTATCTCTCTCTCTCTCTCTGGGTGTCTGTCTGTCTTTCTCTTTTTATCTCTCTCTCTCTCTCTCTCTCTCTCTCTCTCTCTCTCTGGGTCTCTCTCTTCCCCCGTCTCTCTCTCCCCCCGTCAGTCTCTCCACTGTCTCCCTCTCCCCCAGTCTCTCTCTCCTCCCGTCTCTCTCTCTCCCCGTCTCTCTCTCCCCGTCTCTCTCTCCCCCGTCTCTCTCCCCCGTCTCTCTCTCCCCCGTATCTCTCTCAGCC